>JBBGZY010000906.1:1207500-1360000 GCA_037952925.1 Lithobates clamitans
GCCTGCGTGTGCCCATAACATTCAGCCTGCGTGTGCCCATAACATTCAGCCTGCGTGTGCCCATAACATTCAGCCTGCGTGTCTCTCAGATGCAGCCTGCGTGTGCCCCTCAGATGCAGCCTGCGTGTACCCCTCAAATGCAGCCTGCGTGTATCCCTCAGATGCAGCCTGTGTGTGCCCATAAGATTCAGCTTGCGTGTGCCCCTCAGATGCAGCCTGCGTGTGCCCCTCAGATGCAGCCTGCGTGTGCCCCTCAGATGCAGCCTCCGTGTGCCCCTCAGATGCAGCCTCCGTGTGCCCCTCAGATGCAGCCTCCGTGGCCCTCAGATGTAGCCTCCGTGTCCCTCAGATGTAGCCTCCATGTGTCCCTCAGATGCAGCCTGCGTGTGCCCATAGGATGCAGCCTGCGTGTGCCAGTCATGCAGCCTGCCTCTGCCCATAAGATGCCGCCTACCAGTGCCCGTCATGCAGCCTGCCAGTGCCCGAATCAGTGCAGTGATCTGTGTGTCACGGAGCTGTATTTGAATTGCCAGGGTTGCAGTAACAATGTCCCTCCTGTGACCACGTCACACTGATTCAATGTCACAGGAGGTAGGACATTGTTACTGCGGTCTGTGCAGTTCAGCTCTGTGACACACGGAGATCGCAGGGAGGAGGGAGGGGAGGAGGAGAAAGGAGAGGACTGGGGCGCACCAGAACGACACCCCCGTAATAGGCGGCCAAAATTTCGGTGCATCCCTAGTTTAGATACAATCTGGTGTATATTTTTGATGCGTTTAGATGCTCTCTGCAGTATTTTTTATACATTTAGATGCACTCTGGTGTATTTTTGATGCATTTAAATGTTCTCTGGTGTATTTTTGATATGTTTAGATGCACGGTGGTGTAATTTTGATGCGTTTAGATGCACTCTGGTGTATTTTTGATGCATTTAAATGTTCTCTGGTGTATTTTTGATATGTTTAGATGCACGGTGGTGTAATTTTGATGCGTTTAGATGCACTCTGATGTATTTTTGATGCGTTTAGATGTTCTCTGGTGTATATTTGATGTGCTCAGATGCACTTTGGTGTATTTTTGATGCGTTTAGATGCTATCTGGTGTAGGGCTGGGGAAAAAAAGCGATTAAAATCTTGAATCGCGTTGAGAGGTCAAATCGATTCAAAATGTAAGCAAATCGATTTTTTTAGATTTTTTTTTTCACCGCGCCGGTCCTGAGGCGCTGCGGGCATTAGTTTTTACGCGAGGCCGCGGCTTCGGCCTAGTCTGCGGCTTCGGCCGGATGCCGCGGACTAGGCCGAAGCCGCGGCCTCGCCTAAAATCTCCTGCCTGCAGCTCCCCAGGACCGGTTCTGACACCGCGCCGGTCCTGAGGAGCTGCGGGCAGGAGCCTTTAGGTGAGGCCGCGGCTTCAGCCTAGTCCGCGAGGCCGGACACTGCGGACTAGGCCGAAGCCGCGGCCTCGCCTAAAAACTCATGTCCGCAGAGCCTCAGGACCAGCGTGGTGTCCAAAAAAAAAAACTCGATTCGAATCGTGAATCGAGTTTTTTTTAAAGAAAATCGAATTTTTTTTGTTTTTTTAAGAAAATCTCCCAGCCCTAATCTGGTGTATATTTGATGCGTTAAGATGCACTCTGGTGTATATTTGATGTGTTTAGATTCACTCTGGTGTATTTTTGATGAGTTCATTATTCGTTCTTTATTCCACCGCATAATATACTCACCATTGACCTTGTATAGTGCTTTTCTCTCTGGGGACTCCAAGTACTTGGAGATGGTGTTGGCCGGGAATCGAACCCGGGTCAGCTGCTGGGAAGGCAGCTATGCTAACCACTGCACCACCAACACAAGGTAGCATGTTTTTGTAGCGTGGGAGGAAACCTGAGTATCTGGAGGAAACCCACGCAAACACAGGGAGAACATGCAAACTCCATGCAGATAGTGTCCTGGTCAGGATTTAAACCAAGGACCCCCGTGCTGCAAGGCTAACCACTAAGCTTCTGTGCTGCCCATATGCCTCGGTTCTTTAAGGCCTGCCCCTGCAGAGCGGGGTACATCAATTATGTGCACTCAAAGCGCCTACAGAAGAAATCCAAACTTTTTTTTTTTTTTATAAAGATTTTATTGAGTTTTACAACATAACAAAGGTATGAATAACAAGGTTACAGAATCAGGAATTCAGGGTTTTTCAACATAGCAAAAATACAGAGTAAATGTACAATGTATACATTGAACTTCCACTTATTGTACTCAGTCGATGATAGTGGATGTATGTGTTTCAAGGGGGGTGTCAGCGACTGTGTAGGGAACTAAGTATTCGCGGGAAAGTGTACCTTTAGGATCAAAGCGTTCAAGGTGCATCTGTGGTTTTGTAAACCAGTGGGGCAATGCGTGTGTTGGAGAGACAAACTTAAACGGATCATCCCAACACCAGTTTACTGTGGGCGGGTGGGGGCCATCGAGATGCATTTAGTTAGTAGTTTAGATGTGGTTCGTCTATGGGCAGACTTTAAAACGCCTTTATGTGTTAGATTAATGCCGAGATCTGGCCAGTCTTTGTTAGGATTTAGGCATGTCTTGTCGTGGTATTACCCCATATAGGATAGTTGATGGGTTTTGTAACCCAGGTAGTCCGTTGTTATATATCTGGCTACCCACTGTTGGTGGGTGAGAAAAAGGGGGAGGGGGGGGAATGGGATGGGAGTGATAAATTATTTGTATGTCTTGGGTGGAGTCTAACTAGTCTCCCTCCGGTGGAAATTTAAGTATTTGAGTGGGGAATGTCAGTGCCTGTGGAGTTTCTATAATGCAGCCAACAGGCCCAGGTGTTTTGATAATTAAGTGGGAGTTTCTTTTGCTTGGTGGATAAGTCTCTCCATGTCGGCCGTTTTCTCCACACGGTGGAGCCATTCAGAGACTGTAGGTGGGTATGTGCTTTTCCAATGCACCGGTATACATTGGGTGGTGGCATTAATCAGGTGTAGGATGAGGGATTTTTTGTACGTCTTCATGGGAAGAAAGGTGTGGTGAAGCAAGTATTGTGCTGGGGTGAAGTCTGGATTGTATGTTGTGATTTGCGAGATCAAGTGATGAATTCACTGCCAGAATGGTTGGATCATTGGACAGTCCCACCAAATATGAAGTGGTGATCCTTGAGCGGAGTTGAATCTCCAGCAGAGCGGGGAGACAGTGGGTAAAAATCTGTGTATTTTATCGGGTGTCCTATACCATCTGGAGTATATTTTATATCTGTTTTCTTGCACGGAAATGTTGATGGTCCCTTTGTGTATGTGTTCATGTATGTTATCCCACTCTTCTTTTGAGAGGTCGGTGGCTAGTTCCATCTGCCATTGTTGGTTTGTCTTGGCGTTTGGGTTGTTTTCAGAAAACAATAGTACGTACAGTGCTGATATTAGGTGTCTCTGGGGTTCCGTACTGGTGCAAATGCGTTCAAAGGGGATTAGATCTCTATGCCAATGTGCTATAGATGGGGTGTGTTGGAGAAAGTGTCTGATTTGAAGATATTTAAAAAAGGGTAAATTAAGATCTGGGAGGGCAGCGAGGAGTTCTTCGTTATGAAAGAATTGGTGGGCTCTGATTTGTGGATTATTAGTGGAGTCTGGCGTATTATGTCCTAGGAGGCCCGGTAGGAAGTCAGGATTTTGTGTTAGTGGGGTCAAGGGCCCAGGGGATGGCGTTATATTGAGTGATTTGCATGCTAAGTTAAAGTTAAGCACTGTGGGACCTATTAGTGGGTGGGTGGAACATTCTTTTGGTACAGACGGTTTGGTTATCCAGGGAAGGTGTGATATTGGTATGTGAGCAAAGGCGTTTTCAATCTGGATCCAAGCTTTGTTGTGAGTGTGTACTTGCCAATTGACAATTCTGGTGAGTTGGGATGCCCAGTAATACTTGTGAATATCTGGGAGGCCTATTCCACCTTCCCGTTTGGGTATGGTCAATTTTTTTCCAGCTCAATCTGGGTGTGTTCGAGGACCATAGGAAGGTTCTACATGGTTGTAGATGATTTGGAAAGAGTGCTAGGTCCCCGGTCCTAGCACAAACCCTTCCAAATCACCCTCCTAGCCACAAACCCACCCAAATTCCTCCTCCTATCACCCCCTCACCTGCTCTCAAATCCCCCTTCTAGCACAAACCATAACCTCTACCCAATTCCCCCTTCTAGCACATGGTTGTAGATGATTTGGAAAGAGTGCTAGGTCCCCGGTCCTAGCACAAACCCTTCCAAATCACCCTCCTAGCCACAAACCCACTCAAATTCCTCCTCCTATCACCCCCTCACCTGCTCTCAAATCCCCCTTCTAGCAAAAACCATAACCTCTACCCCAATTCCCCCTTCTAGCACATGGTTGTAGATGATTTGGAAAGAGTGCTAGGTCCCCGGTCCTAGCACAAACCCTTCCAAATCACCCTCCTAGCCACAAACCCATCCAAATTCCTCCTCCTATCACCCCCTCACCTGCTCTCAAATCCCCCTTCTAGCACATGGTTGTAGATGATTTGAAAAGAGTGCTAGGTCCCCGGTCCTAGCACAAACCCTTCCAAATCACCCTCCTAGCCACAAACCCACCCAAATTCCTCCTCCTATCACCCCCTCACCTGCTCTCAAATCCCCCTTCTAGCAAAAACCATAACCTCTACCCCAATTCCCCCTTCTAGCACATGGTTGTAGATGATTTGGAAAGAGTGCTAGGTCCCCGGTCCTAGCACAAACCCTTCCAAATCACCCTCCTAGCCACAAACCCATCCAAATTCCTCCTCCTATCACCCCCTCACCTGCTCTCAAATCCCCCTTCTAGCACATGGTTGTAGATGATTTGAAAAGAGTGCTAGGTCCCCGGTCCTAGCACAAACCCTTCCAAATCACCCTCCTAGCCACAAAGCCACCCAAATTCCTCCTCCTATCACCCCCTCACCTGCTCTCAAATCCCCCTTCTAGCACAAACCATAACCTCTGCCCCAATTCCCCCTTCTAGCACATGGTTGTAGATGATTTGGAAAGAGTGCTAGGTCCCCGGTCCTAGCACAAACCCTTCCAAATCACCCTCCTAGCCACAAACCCACCCAAATTCCTCCTCCTATCACCCCCTCACCTGCTCTCAAATCCCCCTTCTGGCACAAACCACTCACCTCTACCTCAATTCCCCCTTCTAGCACATGGTTGTAGATGATTTGGAAAGAGTGCTAGGTCCCCGGTCCTAGCACAAACCCTTCCAAATCACCCTCCTAGCCACAAACCCACCCAAATTCCTCCTCCTATCACCCCCTCACCTGCTCTCAAATCCTCCTTCTAGCACAAACCACTCACCTCTACCCCAATTCCCCCTTCTAGCACATGGTTGTAGATGATTTGGAAAGAGTGCTAGGTCCCCGGTCCTAGCACAAACCCTTCCAAATCACCCTCCTAAACACAAACCCACCCAAATTCCTCCTCCTATCACCCCCTCACCTGCTCTCAAATCCCCCTTCTAGCACATGGTTGTAGATGATTTGGAAAGAGTGCTAGGTCCCCGGTCCTAGCACAAACCCTTCCAAATCACCCTCCTAACCACAAACCCACCCAAATTCCTCCTCCTATCACCCCCTCACCTGCTCTCAAATCCCCCTTCTAGCACAAACTACTCACCTCTACCCCAATTCCCCCTTCTAGCACATGGTTGTAGATGATTTGGAAAGAGTGCTAGGTCCCCGGTCCTAGCACAAACCCTTCCAAATCACCCTCCTAACCACAAACCCACCCAAATTCCTCTTCCTATCACCCCCTCACCTGCTCTCAAATCCCCCTTCTAGCACATGCTTGTAGATGATTTGGAAAGAGTGCTAGGTCCCCGGTCCTAGCACAAACCCTTCCAAATCACCCTCCTAGCACAAACCTTCCCAACCTCCTGCTAGCACAGCCCATCCTATCTCTCCTCCTAGCACAACTCACCTAATCCCTCCTAACACAGCCCACCCTATCCCTCCTAGCACACTAAACTAATCACTCCTAGCACACTAAACTCCCTAATCCCTCCTAGCACAACCCCCTCACCTCTATCCTGATCCCAACAACCTGGTGTGTTTGGCTTCATTTCAGCTTCTGCATGGCTTTCCATTCGTCACTGACAAAGGAAAAGCCATCAAACAGCTTCTGTTTCTCAGCTGAAATAGAATCCATAGGTTTTCCCCAATAATTCATGTTGTTCATCAGGTCTTCCGGTTCTATCGTCTCTCTTGTCAAGTTTCTGAAGCCCTAAAAAAGAGAGAGAAATCCATGAGATCCACTACTAATTACAAGAAATGCCCCTATGACCTCTGTGAGATGTCAAATACCAGTCACCACTGTGCATAAGTAAAGATGAGGATTTTCACTATTAGAATTGTGCAAACTCACTTCTGAATAGTTTATATTTGTCCCCTAATCTCACCTTACTCACTTCTCCTGAGTCTTCAGATTGAGAGTCAGACTGAGATCTGCCAGTTGCTATCTTCACATTCACAGCTTTACACATTGGGGTTGATTTAGTAAAGGCAAGTATTCTGTGTACTGCAAGTGAATTTGCTTTAGAGCTTAGTAAATGAGGTAAAGCTTCACTTTGCAAAGAATACCCAATCGCTTGCAAGGAAAAAAAAACATTTTTACTTGCACATGATTGGATGATAGAAATCAGCAGAGCTTTCCCTCAGATCTAGAGCAGCTGCACTTGCACTGCACAGTATATTGTTTCCTCTATAAACACCCCCGCTAAAAGTGTCATGATTGGTCACAGCTGTATACAGTGACAGGTTGGTGAACCATACACACACACTGCTCAGATTTTTTTACTTACCTTCCTTTGTACGAAAAAAGGAGGGGGTGCCTTCCCCGCTTCCAGTTCCTTCCAGTTTATGCCGTTGAAAAATGGATGATCTTGTATGTCGGCAATGAAATCATTGCGTCTGCATGGATCTTTACACAGGAGCTGTAGGGGAAAAATAGAAAAACATGAAATGACAGCTATGGCATAACATTGCTAAGAAGTCTATTTATACAGTCCTGTGGACTTCACTCTCTGCACATCGCAGGAAATACTCCACACGGCGCTGGCAATGTACATCCTATTAATAAAATGCTGAGCGCAATGTGGAGTCTGCAGTGTGTTCTCTGCATAATGCTGCAAATAATGCGTGATCATAGGATAAGAGTGCTGTCACATGACACTTTTTAAAAAATTTTTATACAATCATTACAATGAATGGGGCTTCACTTTTTTCAGAGTCCCAAAGCAAGTGAAGTTCCAATCGTATTTATAAAGCACACTGGCTCCTTGGCTGAGCCTATATGTCTACTTTCCCTGTCCCACTTGGACTGTCACTACGTACCTTTTCCAGAAAGTCCTTGAGGTCGGGGTCAACGTCGTCTGGGTAGCGTGGCACTTCATACATTATGGTTTTTGTATCACCGTAAAGGCCATTATAGAGGGGATAAGCAAAGATTAGCTCAAATAGTAAGACCCCCAATGCAAAGTAATCCACGGCTCCATCATACGGAATCTTGAAAAACATCTGTGGGAAAATCAGAGAGAGAGAGAGAGGATTAGAGTGATAAATCAGACTGGAAAGCAGCATCATTTAGAACAAGGCTCCACCCAGAAGTTTTCATTTAAATGTATAATTTAGGTAATTTAGAATCATCCAACCTCTATGTGGAGCCAACATAAACTAGCCATTACACACTGTCCAGATTCACTGTCTGTACACACAAAGTATAAGTACAATTCTCTGACCCTTGTCAAATTGCAAGAGTAATTTTTATCCTGACACTAAGAATAATGATATCAGGGATACATAATATATGAATTTCAAATAATCCTAAACAAAGAGACGGGTCACCCAGGGCTGGGTGGTAACTGGACAGGACCCCCAGGACTGGGTGGTAACTGGACAGGACCCCCAGGACTGGGTGGTAACTGGACAGGACCCCCAGGACTGGGTGGTAACTGGACAGGACCCCCAGGACTGGGTGGTAACTGGACAGGACCCCCAGGACTGGGTGGTAACTGGACAGGACCCCCAGGACTGGGTGGTAACTGGACAGGACCCCCAGGTCTGGATGGTTTTTGAGCTAAATTTCAATTGCAGAACACAATTTTGAGATTTCTACAGTCCAGATAAAGCAGTTATTTACTTTCCTTATATGTCTCCCAGTTATTGGCACATTAAAGAGAACCTATCCCTATGGATTAAACTTGTCCCAGCTTAAAATGTATTTTAGTCCTGAGACCTGTGATTATTCTACCTCCAAAGGGTAGACCAGGGCAGGCCACACTAGGACTTGCTAGCTTTGGAACTAGCACTGCTGCTGGGAGTCGTTGGCTTTCTTTAGTGCCAGATGGGACCCCCAGCTGAGACTGGTTCTTTATTGACAGATTTATACAGGTTTCTTCAGAACTAATATAATAGATAACAGATAAATGTTCTTTTACTTACCTCTGGGGCCCCATTTAGCATAAATTTAAGGTATTCTGTCACCATGTTGAATCCATACACGTTGGTTACTGCTATGCCGTAGTCAGCAATTTTTACATGACCGGTGCTATCTACAAGAATGTTATCAATCTTGATGTCCCTGTGGAGAAGAAAAAAAGTGTCAGGCCTGCAGTTCAGACAATTATCCCCCTTATGACCCAATATTACTGATGCACAGAGGGATCAACAATCACAAAGCTCCCTTTTCTAGCACAGTCCATGCACAGCTTGATATGATTCAGGACACGGTCATATCTTTCATGAACTGATTGCACTAAAAGCTGCGCTGTCATTAACCACTTACCTTCCACCGTACAGACCACTACTGGGCTGTTTATATACAACACCTTTGGGCAGCTGTTGTGCCCTCTAACCACTGTGTACCGAGCCATGCTTGTACAGCTCAGTACACAGACACAGTGTGCAGAGCTGATCTGAACAGCTCAGTACCTTGTGATCGCTGTGATGACCACAATGTTAATCGCTTCCCTTCCGCTTACAACAGAGGAAGGAGAAGAATTGTAGTAACTCATGAATAGATGGATCTACAGCAGCTGAACCATTCATTCATTTGGGGGGGTGGGGTGAACTGTAAAATGATTGAAAAAATTTAATTACCTGTGAACGATGCCTCTGGAATGCAGGTACTGCAGACCACACACGAGCTCCGCTGCCAGGAGTCTGAGCTTGGGGAGCTCAAATGGGACCGAGTAGTCCAACATGTTAAAAAGATGTCCTCCTCTCATATAGTCCATAACATAGAATAAGTAATCCTGGGGAAAGAATACAGACAGGTCAGTGAATGAATTTCAATTAAAAGGTCCAAATGAAAGTAACATGTTACAATTTTCTATCAAAACACACTACATGATGTCTATCTATCTATCTATCTATCTATCTATCTATCTATCTATCTATCTATCTATCTATCTATCTATCTATCTATCTATCTATCTATCTATCTATCTATCTATCTATCTCATATACAGCTTGTAAATGACACCATTGTATAATTTGCTATAGCATCTCACTTTCAAGCAGTTGCTGTAAATACTGTAGTGTTCCATGGAGAAAGGACACATACACTAAACTTTTATAAGCACTGTACATTATTTGGTAACATGTTTCTGGTGTCTTCTCCTACATCGGATTAATGTCATATCATCCTGGATTCAAACAATGTTTGTGCTCCTGTAACATTTTATATATACTGTTTATTTGATAATTCTGAATTTTTAGCTTTTCCTAAATTAGACTTACCTCCGTCTGGAATGCGGCATAAGCATGGGTGCAGAAAAGACTGCCCCCAGCCTTCTCCAGAGCTATGCGCTCATTGAGGATCATGTCTGTTTTTGCGCCAGTTGGAGTCGACTTGTGGACTATTTTCACAACCACCAATCTTCCGCTGTCACGATGTGTCGCCAGCACCACCTGTAGAAGAGAGACAGTTAATACATAATCTTTTCCATGCACTCTAGCTGTAATATCATTATTAGACAATCCTCATGTTCTATGCCTAATTATCTATCTTCTTTTTATGCCCTGTTGGTTTTGCCATTTGCTGAAATTTGACCGACTACCATATGTACCATATACACAGAGAGACTCCGTCAGCCTTATTTACCACAGAAGGCTTATTCATAAGTATCATAACCCAGACCAACCAATCAGAATTTACTCTGTAGAAGTCTGCTTGCTGCACTGCCGGGCACAGCGTGACACTCCCTATTAAAATGTTCCCTTGCAGTGGGGTCACCCTCTGCACTACAAGGGTTAGTTGCTCATTGTACCTTGGGGATAATCAATAAGGTGATATACTGTATTTACTGTATTCCTTACTCCCACAGGCTTCCTCTGCACTGCATGATCACTCCCTCCCAAGTCTCTTCCCTACATTGCCTGGCCAGTTGCAGCTCTGATCTCATCCCATATAGTGCAGATCCAGGAGTCCTGCATTATATGGAAGGATTTTGAGGGCCATGGGAAGCGGAGGAGAGCACTGGCTGCCAGGGAAGTCATTAATAAGTTAAGGATCTCGCCATATTCACCTCCCCTAGGCAAAATGAGCATTTAACCCTTGCAGTGGTGGGGGGCGAGGGTGTAGAGATACTCTTGCTGAGAACTTCATTCCCCTCAGACTTAGCTGAGTGTACATGTTTATGCTGCACATGGTGTACAGTCTTCTGTGAGGAGGGTCATATTGTGTCCCCCCAGTGTTTATGGCCCCTCTTTGTAGTTATCTTTGATCACTTACCTTCTTAAAGCCTCCTTTAAGTATCGTATGGAAGATGAAGTCCTCTGGACCCAGGGAGGCCGTTTCACATTCTTTGCTTTTTGTGCTGTGAGTCAATGTCGTTCCGCTAACTCCTAGAGAAAGAGAGAAAAAAATGATTATTTCAGAATTTTGCATCTCAAAGCAGTACAATTATTTTGCAGAGAAATTTGGCGTTTTATATTGTAGGCCTGTAATTCTTAGCAATAATACACTTGTGTTTGAAACAAAATCATAAATTATAATATAATAGATAAATATAAATAATTATAAAAAACAATATAATAATAAAATAAATGTCTCCTCTTTATTGCTCATTTCTGCAAGTGTTCTAATTTACTATCGCTGTTTTATACCTGGTCTAAAACCACTTTTGACGTAAAGGGACACTTTTTGGTTGCTATGGACAATCTCCAGTTTCCAGACAGAAAAAACAGTATATATAATATAAAACTGCATGCAGGGCATTGGACAAAGCACTGGGGACAAAAGGGATGTGAAATGATTTCATACAGTAATGTAATCTGTAAGATTACAGTGTACTGTATGTGTTATGAATTTTCTTTTTCTTTTTTGCGTCGGCACACAGGACATCGGGGTGGAGGACACAGCGGGGGGACATCGCAGGATCCTGGGGACAAGGTAAGTAACCTCTTCCAGGATCCTGCAATGCAATCCCAAGTGTGGCTCGGGGTTACTGCTAATGGTGCTGAAATTTAACCCCGAGCCACACTCGGGAAAACCACCAGGGAGGCTACAAACAGGTCAGCAATTGGAGCCCCTGTATTGTTTTTACAGGTTCCCTTCAAACCATTCCTGCTAGCTCCTTATGACCCTTTCATCTGTCATCTTTTGCTGGCCAGCTTGGTCTGTTAAAGGAAGCTGAACCACAGACTTACTGACCAGATCACCAGGTGATAAACTGTTACAGGTGGGGCTCAGAAAAAAAAAAGACTGCAGTCTGCTGACGGCCTGTATCATGTATGTAATTTTTCTTTCCTGTCAGAGTTACACTTTTTTAACATTTTTAGATCTTCTGTATAACAAACCAAATTTCCGCTGTTTGAATTCATTTTTATCTAATGTTGAAGTTGATGGAGAAATACCTCCCCCCCATGTACTACATGATGATCTGTTAGTATAACACTTACCTGCTTTTTCTGTTCTTCCTTTCTTGGTCACAGGACTGTCACATTCAGGCTCTTCAGTGGATTTCCTCTTCTTGCCTCCCTGTTCTGTAGCCGGCTGTACTGTCTCTCTAGCACCATCCTCCTCTGAAGAGCTCTGTACTGTCCTCTTCTTCACCACAGGACTCTCACATTCAGGCTCTTCAGTAGATTTCCTCTTCTTTCCTCTCTGCTGTGCAGAGCTCTGTCCTGTCTCTGTAGAGCTGTCATATTTGCTCTGCTTCCTTGTAGTATCGTCATCCTCCTCTGAAGAGCTCTGTACTGCCATCTTCTTCACCACAGGACTCTCACATTCTGGCTCTTCAGTATATTTCCTCTTCTTTCCTCTCTGCTGTGCAGAGCTCTGTCCTGTCTCTGCAGCGCTGTCATATTTGCTCTGCTTCCTTGGGGTTGCACCATTCCCCTCCACAGAGTCCCGTCCTTCCTCTCTAGTGCTATCAGATACTTTCTCTCTGCGCCTCTTTCTGGTGCTCATATCTGAATTATTAGATGTTGAACAGCAGACGTTCTCAACTCTGCTGACTTTTTCTTCTTCCTCCTCCTTAGATTCCCTAAGTTGCCTCTGGGAGATTGGAGCAAAAGGCTCCTTCCTCTTACGGATCTGTCTCACCATTTTATTATTTTATTTTTATAAATTTAAATATAAACAAACTTCTCTTTAACGCCTAGACTGTAATGTCCTTCCTCTAATATATATTATATAATGTTCTATATAACAGAATGAATAATAATCAACTCTGAAATGGAGCAACTGAAAACACGTCTGTACTCTACAAGCTTCTAGTTAGAAGTGTCAGAGTGGCATCTGTGAGCAGCTGTTTATCAGGTAGGACTCACTATGACATCATCACTGAACATGCGTTGCCACGGCAACTAGCTCTTCCTGGGTGGCAGTTATTATGCAAATTAGCAAAATCTCTGCAACATTATTGGTCAGCAGATGTGGCAGTTATTATGCAAATTAGTTCAAATTTCCTTCCAGGTGTCATTTACCTCCTCTGACATGTTCTGTAGTATTGTACAATTGCAAATTATTCTACATTAATATAATTATAACTGACATATTCTACTTTTTTTTTTTCAACATTGGCTGGATCCAGCACACTTATGTAAAATGTATGGGTTAATTGTATTTCTGGGTGGCAGTTATTATGCAAATTAGCAAAATCTCTGCAACATTACTGGTCAGCAGATGTGACAGTTATTATGCAAATTAGTTCAAATTTCCTTCCAGGTGTCATTTACCTCCTCTGAAATATTCTGTAGTGTTGTACAATCGCAAATTATTCTACATTAATATAATTATAACTGACATATTCTACTTTTTTTTTTTTTCAACATTGGCTGGATCCAGCACACTTATGTAAAATGTATGTGTTAATTGTATTTTTTTGTTAATGGGACTCACTATGACATCATCACTGAACATGCATTGCCACGGCAACTAGATCTTCCTGGGTGGCAGTTATTATGCAAATTAGCAAAATCTCTGCAACATTATTGGTCAGCAGATGTGACAGTTATTATGCAAATTAGTTCAAATTTCCTTCCAGGTGTCATTTACCTCCTCTGACATGTTCTGTAGTGTTGTACAATTGCAAATTATTTTACATTAATATAATTATAACTGGCACACTTATGTAAAATGTGTGTGATAATTGTATTTTTTTGTTAATTAACATGGCCCCTGCCTTCGTGAGCTTCTGAGGGTTTAAATGGACAGCTTCATTTGCCCTTCAACCAGCAGAGCAGTGACATGCCAGCTCCCTGTGAAAAATAGATAAGCATCTCCTTGCTGAATGTATATGTCAGTGTTTATTACAGCTTGGCAGTTTGCACAGCTAATATAGGGGGTTGTAAAGGCTTGTATTTCTTCACCTTAATGCTTTATATGCATTAAAGTGGAGTTCCACCCACTTTTACAACTCTTCAGCATCCCTCACTAAACTGTGCACTGTAAACAAATTGGATATTTTTTTATTTTTTTTTCTCAGCACCTACTGTATATCTGCTGTAATCATTTTTCACTTCCTCCTCCCTGGCCGCGGCCCATCGCATCATTTCCTGTTTGCAATGCCTTCTGGGAAGGGGCGGCAACTTCCTCTGAAACTGCCGTTGCTATGGAAACCTGACCTGAAACCTATTACATTGCTTGTGCTTCACTGAGCATGTGGGGCGGCAACTTCCTCTGAAACTGCCGTTGCTATGGAAACCTGACCTGAAACCTATTACACTGCTTGTGCTGCACTAAGCATGTGCAAGATCTGCAAGGATGAGATCCAGGAAGAAATACAGTCTGGCTTCAGATGCCCACAGCCTGCTGTAAGTTTATAAAATAACAAACTACTGCTATAAACTAACAAAACAGACCTTAGTTTACAGACTAACTTTACTAGAATACATTAAGCTTGTGTATTATAGGGGTATTCTTATTTAAAAAGTATAATTTCGGCCGGAACACCACTTTAAGGTGAAAAAACACCCGGCAGTCTGCTTTTTAGGTCTGTCTGGGTCCCCTCTATGAGATATATTCAGCTACCCATCCACCTGTAATTATTTAACCACTTGCTTACTGGGCACTTAAACCCCTCTCCTGTCCAGACCAATTTTCAGCTTTCAGTGCTGATGCACTTTGACAATTACGCGGCCATACAACACTGTACCCAAATGACATTTTTATCATTTTTTTCCCACAAATAGAGCTTTCTTTTGGTGTTATTTGATCACCTCTGCGGTTTTTATTTTTTGTTAAAAAAAATTTAAAAAGACCAAATTTAAAAAAAAAAAATTATATATTTTTATATTTTGTTTTAAAATTTTGCAAACAGGTAATTTTTCTCCTTCATTGATGTACACTGATGAGGCGGCACTGATAGGTGGCAGTAATGGGCACTGATTGGTGGCAATATTGGGCACTTATTGGCACTGATAGGCAGCACTGCTAGGTGGCACTGATTGGCACCACTGGTGGGCATTGATAGGTGGCACTTGTGGGCATTGATAGGTGGCACTCATGGGCATTGATAGGTGGCACTGGTGGGCACTGGCAGGGGGTACTGGTGTGCAAAGATGAGACAGAATTGCCTCTTCCTCTTCGGGACCGATGTCCCTTGCACATAAACCGGTGATCGGCTTTTTTTTCTCCTCACACTGTCAGCGGAAGGAGAAAAAAAAATGATTACCGAGCTTTTGTTTACATTATGTGATCAGCTGTCATTGACTCCGTCTTTGACAGCGCTGATTAGACCAGCTCCACCAAACCCCAAAAATACTGGCTCTTGGCTCCTGTTGCTGATTAGAGCCAAAAGCTAAGTTTATGCTTCTGGGCATTAAAGGCTAAGTGCACTTTAAAGCAAAGTTCACATATTCTATTTTTGTGCCATTTCATGAACTTGCCCAACCCACCCTTCTCCACAGATGTATACTTACCATGATCGAGGTGGTCATGGCTCTGCTGTCTGCTTTACATCCAATATTGCAAGTCTTCACTGTCCTGATTCTATTTGTGCATTACAGCTCCATAGACTTCACTGGGCCGGTCTCTGGCCACAGGACAAAGCCCCATATGGGGTATTACTTTGAAGCGATGACCAGTACAGTGAAGACCTCCTTTGAACACTGATGCTCCTATACATTGATGTTTACCCCTACCTGCGAGTACAGTGTGTGTGCTAGTTTGGAATTCAGAGTAATTTGCCACACACTTGGGGGTAAACACAGTGACACAGGTGCATCAGTGTTAAACTGGAACTCCAATCATTATTTTGAAAATTAAGTCAGCAGCTACAAAACACTGTAGCTGCCAACTTTTAATAATCAGACACTCGCCTGTCCCAGGATCCAGCACAGTGTTCACCTGAGAATCTGGTGTAGACAGTCTTCTGCCCTCAGCATCTTAACTGTGGGCACTCGGCTATGACAGTTTGTGGTTTCACAGCCGCCTGGCCACTCACTGCACATGGTGCAAGGTGCACTTCGCTTTGTGAATGGTTCTCCCTCCGGTAAAAAAGTGCCAAATGTAGCAGAGAAGGCCTTAAAATGGAACTTCCATTTTGGGTGAAGTTCTGCTTTAACAGAAGTACGGCCATGTACCACCATTCACTTGTATATGGCCAGCTGTACGTGCCACCTGTGGCTCCCCAGATGCTGGAAATTGTACGCTTGAGTGATTTTGAGCTTCTAAATGTCCCTGTGCTTTAGACCTAAATGTAATAGCAATCTGTTTATCGAAAAAAACATTTGCAGTATTGTGACCTGTCTCTGCTTGATTTTAGTGTTACCAAAGGTGGCAAGATCACTCTGCCAAACAGATCGATAAAAACCCTTCCCAATTGCTGTCGTACATCAGGATGACTTTTTTAAGGTAATTTTTTTTTATTTCTTTCAATACTGGTAATTACTTTGAGATGAATTCTAGCAACACAGCATGTCATGGGGTAATATAAAACCTGCTGACCCTTGCTGCTTTTGTGTGTTTTTATCCTTCATGCTCATGTCTTCCAATAAAGTATATCAAAAGATGGAGTTTACCTTTTTAAAGCAGAACTAACATCTGCTGTACTTGCCTGCCAAAGCAACATTTATGCCGTGCCTCGACTGTGATTCCAGTTTTATGTGTTAGACCATTTTTGGCCATCTTGATTGGCTGGCCCTGGATAACATAACTACTGTCCATTTCACCCTATAGTTTTCATCCCAGCACCGAAGGAATGACAGGACTGTTCAGTGAGCTGCATATGCACACATGCTTGGCCCGGCGTACAGTCATGAAATGCTAACAGGTAGCCAAGATGCTCCCATGGCAGCAGAGACCTAGGGGTTTATTTACTAAAGTTGGAGAGTGCAGAATCGGGCTCACTTCTGCATAGAAACCAATCGGCTTCCAGGTTTTATTGCCGAAGCTTAATTGGACAAGCTGAGGTTAGAAGCTGATTGGTTTCTATTGAGACGTGAGCCTGATTTTGCACTCCCAGCTTTAGTAAATAAACCCCCCATAGTCTCTTCTGTAATAAAAGCCTACCTGCTAGCTGTTTCTATTTCCTACACACTATAATGCCACTTGGTCTCGGTCCACACTGGGGCGGCTTCAAATTAGCGCGACTTGTACACAACTTATTTAATAGAGGTCAATGCAAGCCTCTCCGAAGTTGCCCCCAAAGCGACTTGAGTTGCTCCAGTTAAAATGGTTCCATTGCCCTGAATGGAGTGCGACTTTTAATGCAGCTAGGTCGCCTGACAGGTCGCCCCAGTGTGATCCGGCACTGGGTGTTAAAACCTCCGGGAAACTTGACAAATTGAGATATTGTGGAAACTTCTTCCTTTCCCGATAGGCTTTTCAAAGTTGGAACAGAGTTTTTTTTATAATGTTTTGGGTGAGGTATCATAATGAACAAGGTGATTGCCAATTTTTTATTCATTATTTAAATACATGAGTCATATAATCAGAGACACTTTCTTTCTATAAAATTGAAAATATAGTGAAAATGATATTTGCCGCTGAAAAAAAAACTTGTACTGCTCCGTCAGTCATGTTTGTCCTACATGAAGATGAACATCCATCCCACTTTACATTAACTATTAGGCCCCTTTCACACTGGGGCGGTGGGGGCGTCTGCGGTACAACAGCGCTATTTTTAGCGCTGCTGTACCGTCGTTCTTGCAGCGGTATTCGGCCGCTAGCGGTGCGGTTTTAACCCCCGCTGGCGGCCGAAAAAGGGTTAAAATCCCTCGTACAGCGCGGCTATAGCCGCGGTATAGCCGCGCTGTCCCATTGATTTCAATGGGCAGGAGCGGTTTAAGAGCGGTGAATACACCGCTCCTTCACCGATCCAAAGAAGCGGTTTGCAGGACTTTTTTCACCGTCCTGCCAGTGCACCGCTTCAGTGTGAAAGCCCTCGGGCTTTCACACTGAACAAACAGCGGAGGCTGTTTAGGGGCGGTTTGCAGGCGGTATTTTTAGCGCAATACCACCTGCAAACCGCCTTAGTGTGAAAGGGGCCTTACAGTGTTATATTAAAACATGCTTTTATCCATTATATAGATTTGTTGTATTTTAAATTTTGTTTGAACATACAGAGTTGCGAATATTATGACGTGTCCAATAGTCCTCAATTAGTATTCCATAAATACAAGCTTATTATATTTAAAATATATTCCAAATGCAGACATTAAAGGAATGATCTCTGGGAGCCACCAATGCTGACCTCATTTTGTAATACCTAGCTGCATGGCAATGATCCTCTCAAATCTGAATCTGCACTTTGTTCAAAGTTAGAACCTCAAACTATATTGAATCTATTACATTGGCAGGACAGCCAGAAAACTGGCATTTTCTGACAGAGAATTCTGAAACGGCCACGTGTATCTTTCATTGAAATGGCCGTATTGAAATGTTTTTGGTATATTTGTATAGGGAGTTGTTACAATTGAGTAAACCTGGTAGCAGTGCTGGTCTGGGATGAGATTCTGTGGACATAGCAGAGTGATTCATGGCTTTGGCAGCAAGTGGCGCTTTGTGTTCTATCACAGGAGACAGTTGTCGCAGTGTCAGGAGGGCGAGGCCCCAATCGGTCAGCAATTCATAACCAGCGCGCTATACACTGTGCTACTAGTCACCTCTGCAGGGTTGTAATGCTGATAAAGTCTGATAAAGAACATATTGCTTCTTACCAAAGATGGGTGTATGTGTATCTAACTTTGTGTTTTGGGCAGATTTGAGCTTTTTGTATTTCTATTATCAGAGGTTATATTTAGTCCTTTCCCTTTTTTTTCTCTCATAAATCAAATATGAATAACATAACTTGCATGCATTTGGTGTGTGTTTTATTTTTCATATAATAAACTTCCTCTTCCTGACCTTCCTTTGAAACCATCCCCCTGGACTGCGCTGCCACATTCCCATTATATTTGTGTCTCCAGGACCTTTACACTCCCATAGAAGTCTCCTGTACTTGTGTGTTTCCGCTTTAAACTATGACTGCATTCATTCAGAGCACCGCACACACGCAGCATGAAGGGGACGCCGAGCCACCATCAATCACCACTGTAGAGGTGAAAAGGCATGGCTCTTGCTCAGTGTGCGGCACTCTGAAAGGTTGCACATACAGTTGTAGTTCCAAGCAGGAGCACCCATGTAGAGGACTCCTATGAATCTCCGTAGATCCCAGCAGTACAGGGGGCACAAATGTAACGAGAGTGTGGCAGCACTGCTAGAGACAGCTTCAAAAAGAGACCCGGAGGAGGAAATGGTAAAAATGGCAAATTCGTGCAAAATATGTTTTTAGTAACTAATTTACGAAAACAAGAGTTAGTAAAGTCAGCAAAGAGGGGAGGGGAAGAACCCTTGCAAGTCAAGAGCATAATGTGCTAGTATGCATCACATACAACGCCTTTAAATGGCCCTCCAGCGACACACAGACTCAGGGCTCTGTATTAGTGGGTGTGTGGGATAGTTTACCTTGGGGGCTGATCCATTGAATGTTGATTTGAGTACAGAGTTTGTAGATTGGCCTGTAGTGTCAGGGGATAGAAGAGAGGTTTGACATAAGAGAGGGTCATTCTTCTGCTCTCCTCATGCCTGGACTCATAGAGCCAATTTATATAGAGGTAACCAATCTGATATAAAATTGCTACTGCTGAAGTGTTTGCCTCTGTTCCTGGGGTTCTCAGGTTTGGAATCCCCTGAAAGCAGCCTGAATACAGTATTGAGCTATATTGCTCTTGATCTCAGTTATTGCTCTCCATGTTGGATTACTTGACTATATACTGTATTGTTTGTTACCCTTTTCCACAGAAATGTTGCAGTAAAGACACTTTCTGTATTTTATCATAATGTGTGTGTTTTCATTGGTCCTTGCACTTGCACTATTTCCAGGTGTGCCGGAGGGGCTGTGGCTGTTCTTGGGGTTGAGAGGAAGAGTACAAAACCAAACATACTTAAGCGGCTCCTGTGGGGGTAGCTCTACATGTGTATTTAGGAGATATTCCTTGTACCTGTATATTATGAGCTTATTTTTAGGTACAAGTCACGAGGCGGTGTTTGCTACCATTTTAATAAGGGGTTAAGGCTACATGCCTCTGGTACAAAAATCTATAATTGACCTTTATGCCCCAGGGGTGCTATTTATTTATAATATTTTGGGAGCATTTAAAATTTTCAGTCCTTAGAAATCTGCTAGTGGTTCTCCCAGCAGAATAAAAAAATTGAAATGAAGCTTAGGAAAAATATATTTGTCGTCGCCTCCACCCCCCTTTTTGTTTTTTTTACCCAAAAGTAATTTAAAGCTGAACTTGGTGAGTCTGAGGGTAGAGGAATAAGCTGCATATGCTCCAGGTTATGGGTGGACCTTGGGCATCCACACATACAGTGCAGGGCTATTTGTCCTGCATTGTACCTGATGACCTCAGTATGCCAGCCAGAGTACCTCAGAGAAAAGGCTTTGGGGAAGGGGTGGGCAGACATACAGATGGAAGGAGCCTGTCACAGCCAGGTATAAGTTGAATATTAAAAATCAAGGTGATCTCGCGCATAAATAGTCATAAAATAAAGATGAGAACAAATCATGTGAATAAATAAATACCACTGTGTACACTAATTGCCAAAAAAAAAGTGCACATGCATGAAAATAGTAAAGAAATAACACTGAATAGGATTATATAAACGCACATGTGAAATGTGATAGTATAATACCACTAAATAAAATAAACGCACATGTGAAATGTGATAATCATCACTTCAAAAAACTCTTCAAAAAAACTCTTCTTATAATCAAATGGTGTAAAAGTCAATAAATGGTTAATAATGATATAAAGTCCAAAAATAGATGATAGAACTGTATATTATGCTCCAAGTTCAGAGGGAAGTGGGAGGTAAAACCAGATGTGTGACTAAGTGGTGTAGGTTAAAGTTGATGAAAGATGATTTTCATGTTGAATTCCATGAATTCTCTCATCAAATGCGGTTTCACTAAACTCTCACCTTAGGGTTATGTAGTATCTCACATCAACAGGAAATTGGTGTATGTCTCGGCTTTCTATCCAGATTCTAATGGGTTAATGGATACTGCGAATGTGTTCATGGATAGTTATGCGCGAGATCACCTTGATTTTTAATTTTGCTCTGTGGTATTGTGTACACCATTAGGTTTTGCTGCATAACCCTATCATCACATTTAATATGGACACTAGGTTCATTCACTACCCCTAGTGGCGCAAAGGACACATTACCATTCATTAATAAGTTGAATACTGCTCCTTTCATCTAGCCACAGGGGATCGCTGCAAGAGTGTTTTTTATGGAACGTCTGGTGTTTAGCTTTAGAGTCGGTTCACATGGGGGCGACTTGTCAGGCGACCTAGCCGCCTGATAAGTCGCCTCCCGTTCTGTACAATGGAACCGTTCTAATCGGAGCGACGCAATTGCGCGGTCGTGCGATGCTGTACCCAAATAAAATTGATGTCCTTTATTTCCCACAAATAGCTTTCTTTCGGTGGCATTTGATCACCTGTTTTTTTTTTTTGCGGTGGACAAATCTGACACTAAGTGACACTTTTTTGGGGACCAGTGACACCAATACAGTGCTAAAAAAAAAATGCACTGTCACTGTATAAATGAAAAAACAAATGCAGGCGCCTCTGAGTTAAACTGTAAAGTGCATATTAATAAAAACACATAGTAACTTACATCAAGGTAAACAAGGAAGGGTACATCTGTGGGTAAACATTCTGTGGGGCATACATCACTCTGGTCAGTAGAAGGTACTCTGTCTCAGCCACTCTGTGGGCTCTCCCGGCCGGCAGGAAGATGGTATGGTGGTGGAGAGCTAGAGAAGAGGCTTGGATGCTCCCTGGACCGCAGTGCTAGAAGGGATGATGTCACAGGCGTGATCGCAACATGTTCCTGGGCTTCCAATGCAATGCTCCCAACCCACACATTCCTGCACAAACGGTTGTATTTTAAATTGGGTGCTGAAATGACCATCGGCTGGAACCGAATGCAATCATGAAAAAGGAAATGTCATCAGCACACCAGGATCTCCAAAAATGGGTCCAAAACTTTAATCACATAGTATCAAAAAAGCAAAAGCGACATTTCGGAACCACGCAGGACCCCTTCTTCACATCACATGGCTGAAGAAGGGGTCCTAGGTGGCTCCGAAATGTCGCTTTTGCTTTTTTTGATATTAATGTTTTGGACCGTTTTTGGAGATCCTGGTGTGCTGGTGATATTTCCTTTTTCATGTTTCTTGGCTGGCGCACCCTGCTGGTAGGAGGAATGCTCGCTCCTTTTTTCAAGCTAGTTATATTTTTTTCCATATCACAAATGCATATTGCCATTGCCTTTTTGAATGCACATATGGAATATACATGTGTATGTGTTTTTTTCTATCCGAAAATGTATTTTGTCTCTATCCATTTATTGTTGAATGTTTACTAAAAATGCTGCCTGTAGCAATGAGAACTTTCCACTAGATGGCAGCACAACGTATATATAAATACTAGTACAGTACATCTAACTCATCTGAGCTAGCTTGAAAAAGGAGAGTGCATTCCCCCCACTTCCAAGGTGCCCCAGCCCAGAAACATGTCGCGATCACGCCTGTGACATCATCCCTTCTAGAACTGCGGTCCAAGGAGCATTGCAAGCCTCTTCTCCAGCTCTCCACCACCATACCATCTTCCTGCCGGCCGGGAGAGCCCACAAAGTGGCTGAGAACAGCGTACCATCTACTGACCAGTGCGATGGATGCCCCGCAGAGTGTTTACCCACAGGTGTACCCTTCCTTATTTACCTTGATGTAAGTTACTATGTGTTTTTATTAATACACACTTTACAGTCTAACTCAGAGACACCTGCATTTGTTTTTTCTTGTATATCTTGGACAGATTCCGCTTCCCTGCTAAGGCTGGCCCTGAATCTTTCTTATTTTTAGACATGGCCACTGGGACTTCAATACTAGAGGATCTGTTTCAGTACCAGCGCCACATGTATATTTGTTTGTTCCACTGTATAAATGACACTGGCGGGGAAGGGGTTAACTTCAGGGGCAATCAAAGGGTTAAGTACTCCTAGGATATGCTTCCTAACTGTGTGGGGGATAGACTGACTCGAGGGAGAGACATTTGTGTTCCTGATTAGCGGGAACACAATACCTCTCTTACTGTCTGACAGAACAACGGACTGCCTTGTTTACAGACCCGCTGATTGGTTCCCGCTGTGTCCAATCACACCGCCCCGGACCCGAGAAGAGAAATTGCGTACAGGTACATGATTTTGCGCTTATGGACCGCTCTGCCGCAGTATATGTACGTGGTATGGTCCTTAAGTGGTAAAGTGGTTGTTAACCCACTGTAAAAATTTCATATAATTCTGTCCATTTCCTAAGGATAGGTGTTCCTGTGTCCTTTTTTTTTTACATTTTTTTAATGCTGATTAAACCTCATTTGAGAGCGCTGCTAGGCGCTCACGTGACCGACCGGCTCTCTCCTTAGTCCGTCTGATGCAGCGGGCGGGGCCGAGATTCCCCCACCAACGTTGGTTGGAAGGAGAGAACCGGCCAGTCACATGAGTGCCGAGAGGCGCTTTGAAATTAGGTATAATTGGCATTTTTTTTAATAAAGCACAGACAAGAGCACCTATCATTGGGAAACAGACAACATTAAATGGCCTATATAATTCTATTTTAGCAGCAGGAGGGGAGGGGGCGGGCCCTGACACAGGAGCCGACGAGCAGGGAGCAGGGAGGAGGGAGAGGAGGACAGGAGAGACAGGAGATGCAGTGGATGACAGAATCACGTAAACGTACCTCTGTGTCAGGGCTCAGCAGCCATGATACACTGTGGTCAGTTTACAAAGGGGAGGGCAGAAACTGGCAGGATCAGCCAGGTATTTCAGGTGTTACAAGGGGCCAAATTACACAGCACAAGCACTGTGCTGTAAACAAGCTTTAAAGGTACAGGATCCTTTTTTCTTTTCTTTTTTTAAGTTTACAAGGACAAGATGGCAGCTTCCTTGCCTGAAAACATTGTGTGCCAAAATTGGAGTGAAACTCGTGTTTCTTCTTATTAGTATATAGGAACAGTTAAAGTGCCTTCTGTCATAGGGCAAGCAAGGATTCACAAAGGTCCTCTGTCTTACAGAACAGCCCCTGCCACTGATGTCAGTGCGTGCACCTCTCTGAATTTGTGCTTCTGTGAAATCCAGACAATTGTACAGAGTTATAGAATGAATCTTGTCTGGGTTGTGGTTTTGTTATGCTGTGATGAACTTGAAAAACTTGTACTGATAGGAAAACCAAGGCTGCCACCTCTTTCTATATATGTTGGTTGCTTTGCTTTACCAATACTTTTGTTGTCATTGGCCTGTAATAAGTATGCCAATGAGGAACGCCAAAACTCCTAGTCTGTACTCCTTGATTCCAAGTTAATGACTTTTTTTATTGCACTGAAGCAGGGGCATATCATGAAATGAGCGGGCCTGTGTGAAAGATAAAAAGTGGGCCCTAGGCACAGAAGCGCGCCATTGCGGGAAAAATGGGCGTGGCCTAAATTGTGCTAAATGTTGGGCGTGGCTAAATGCGGTGTGGTTTATTAGAGTCTGAGATGACTTGCATAGTGCAGAATGCAGTAATGTTAAATAGAGAATGTACAGTGTGGAGTGTATGGCAGTGGGTAGTATGTGCAGGAGAGGAGTGGGGTGTGTTTGGTGGTGGGTAGTATGTGCAGGAGAAGAGTGCGGCGTGTGTGCAGGGAGAGGGGTATGGAGATGGGTAGTATGTGCAGGTGAGGAGTGCAGAGTGTACAGTGGTGGGTATTATGATCAGGATTGTGTCAGTAGGGCAGTGGATGTGGATGTTGTCAGTAGTTTTTTAGTTTTATTATTTTATTATTTTTTTACAATTTTTTTATTTATTTTTTTAGTCTTCTCTTTTTTTTCTTTTTTTTTCCAGAATGCTTTTTGGCGGCCAGTGGGTGGTGTCACTAGGGCAGTGGACGATGTCAGAATGTTTTTTATTTTTATTATTTTTTTACAATTCTCTTAATATTTTTTTTTTTTCACATTGCTTTTGGGGAAGGGGGTGGAGAGGGGTATGAGGCAGTGGATGGTGTCAGTAGGGCAGAGGATGGTGTCAGTTTTTTTATTTTTATGTGTTTTTTTTTTTTTTTTATAATTTAATTTGTTTTTAATATTTTAGGGGGGTGGGGCAGTGGATAGTGTAGGCATGGGGGGTTTCTGTAGTTTTTTAATTTTATTTTTTTACAAGTATATTTTTTATAGGAGGTTATGGTAATCATACATGCTTCGATTCCATTATCCGATCAATGTGTGATTCCATCGAACCTGAAACCAATCGAATAGCTATAACTTCCACTCCAGTTGAATGAGACCCTGTTTGGATTGGATTCAATTAAATTGAGACGATCAGCCAGGGCAGAAAATTAGTAATCATTTTGCATCAATTGGCACCACTGATATGATTCAATCATCAGTTTGAGTTTATTATTATTATACAGAATATAGTGCCAACATATTACGCAGCACTTTACAATATAAAGGGAGACAGCACAATTACAATACAATTCAATACAGAAGGAATAGGATGGCCTTGCTCATGAAGCTTACAGTTTAAAGGGGGGGGGGTACAAAAGATAACTGCTGCAGAGCCGAGGATCTGATGGAGGTGCCTCAAGTACAGTTCTTAGGTGGAGTGAGGCGGACAGGGTAGGAGCTGACTGGACATACAGGGTTAGGGAGTTCCAGAGGATTGGAGAAGTCCTCGAGGTGAGAATGGGAGGGGGTAACAAGGGAGCTAGAGAGCAGGAGGGAGAAGTGGAGAGGACAATTTGGGTGATATCTGCAGATGAGGTTGATGATGTAGCTGGGGGGCGATGTTGTGGATGGCCTTGTATGTTATGATTAGTATTTTGATGAATGAGTTTGAGGTCAATCAATAGCTTGCAGTCCTATCTTCCAACTATTAATTGAATTCTACTTCCCTGTGTGTGTGGCATTTCAATAGATTGTGTTGCAAACTATTGATTAATTATTCTTTTTTGGAGAGATTGATCGGAAGAGAAATCGATCATTTATCGAGGTGATGGCCATTTTTCCTGTACCCATTGCTGTTCACTCATTTACAGTGATTTACTAAAGGCAAATAGACTGTTCACATTGCAAGGGCATTTTCACACCTCTAACAGTGGCCATACACACTTCAAAAAATGATCAATTTGTCTTCTGATCAATTGCTCCCAATAGATGGCAGCACAATCATTGATATGCCACACACAGGGAAGATGGAAGTTGTCAGTTTCACCTCATTAACTAAGCTAAGGGAAAATTTCTTTGCAGAGTGAAAAGCCTATTTGCCTTTAGCAAATCAACCCCATTTCTTCTGAAGTAGGTCCGTGTCCTTGAGTCTAGTGGTCACCAACTGCCATTTACTGTCATGCTGCTCTTCACAGCTCACTCTTATCTACCTCCTGGGACACATTCTAGGTTTGCAAGAAATGGAAACGACACCTTCACCCGGGTCTCTCTTGCTGTGGAGTGTCATTCCTGAAGACAACAGTTTGGTAGAGATGGAGAGCTCTGATGCCAACAGAAGCAAGTAAATGGCCACTAAACTAGAGAGTGACATACCGAAGGCTGCTGAGCCGGGCACTAAGCCCCCGGTCACACCGGTGCAACTTGTCATGCGATTTGACAGGTCCCAATCGCAACACAAGTCGCACCCTATTGTTGGCAATGGAACTGTTTAAATTGGTGCGATGCAGACTTTGCGGTGCCACACCATTTAAAAACAGAAGTTCCTGCACTATTTTTGCCAATTTAAGGTGCAAGCTGCATAGACATCTGTGCATGAAATCGCTGATCTCGGCCGTTTACCATGTGATCGCTCTGTCAAATGACGAAGCGATCACATGTAAACAAATGCGGTTCCTCCCCTCTGTGTACCGATCGGTACACTGTGAGAGGAGAAGGGGGAGGGATCGGATGGCAGCAGCGCTGTGGGCTTGATCTGTAGTGCCCACAGCGCTGCTCTGTGACAGAGCCACATCCATCCATCCATGCTCAGCCATCCCTCCATACTCTGCAATACCCCGCAATACTCCGCAATACCCCACATTATCATGCAATACTCTGCAATACGCTGCAATACTCTGCAATACTGTGCAATACTCTGCAATACCCTGTAATACTCCGCATTACCATGCAATACTCCGCATTACCCTGCAATACTCTGCAATACCCTGCAATACTCTGCCATACCCAGTCATACTCTATCTGAATGATGCCTGCAGCTACAGGCATCATTCAGATATCAGCTTTTTCAGCCAGCGATTCCCTACACCATAAGAATGATCATAGCGGCTATTCCACTGCTTGATCGTTCTTACGGGAGGCGAGAGGGGACGCCCCTCCCGCCACCCTCTGGTGCTTCTACTGACTCTCCGCTATGATCGAAGCCAGGATTGTTTTTTTTTATTATTATTTCAGGCTTCCCAGCCTAGAGGTGAGATGTGGGGTCTTATTGACCCCATATCTCACTGTAAAGAGGACCTGTCATGCCATATTCCTATTACAAGGGATGTTTAAATTTTTTTTTTTGGAAACAAGTGTCAAACCAAAATAAATAAAATATAATGCACAATAAAAATGTTTTTTTTTTCTTTAAAGCGCCCCTGTCCCCGTTTGCACGCATGCAGAAGCAAATGCATACGTAAGTCCCGCCCATATATAAAAACGGTGTTCAAACCACACATGTGAGGTATCTCTGCGATCGGTAGAGCGAGAGCAATAATTTTAGCCCTAGACCTCCTCTGTAACTCAAAACATGTAACCAGTAAAAAAATTTTGAAAGCGTCGCCTATGGGGATTTTTGAGTAGCAAAGTTTGTCGCCATTCCACAAGCGCGTGCAATTTTGAAGGGTGACATGTTGGGTATCTATTTACTCGACGTAACTTCATCTTTCACATTATGCAAAAACATTGGGCTAACTTTACTGTTTGTTTGTTTTTTCAAAGCACAAAACTGTTTTTGTTTTTTTTTTTTTTAAACGCGTTCAAAAAATTGCTGCGCAAATACCGTGCGAGATAAAAAAATTGCAACAACCGCCATTGTATTCTCTAGGGTCTTTGCTAAAAAAACATATATAATGTTTTGGGGTACTATGTAATTTTCTAGCAAATAAATTATGATTTTTACACGTAGGAGAGAAATGTCAGAATTGCTCCAGAACGCCTGAAGGTGCTCTGTGCATGTTGGGTCTCTGTATGTGGCCACGCTGTGTAAAAGTCTCACACATGTGGTATCGCCGTACTCGGGAGTAATAGCAGAATGTGTTTTGGGGTGTAATTTGTGGTATGCATATGTGTGAGAAATAACCTGCTAATATGACAATTTTGTGAAAAAAAGAAAAAAAAAATCTTTATTTTGCAAAGAATTGTGGGGGAAAATGACAACTTCAAAAAACTCACCATGCCTCTTACTAAATACCTTGAAATGTCTTCTTTCCAAAAAGGGGTCATTTTGGCGGTATTTGTACTTTTCTGGCATGTTAGGGTCTAAAGAAATGAGATAGACCATCAGTAATTCAGGTGTGATCAATTTTCAGATATTGGCACCATAGCTTTTGGACTCTAACTTTCACAAAGACCAAATAATATACACTAATTTGTACTTATTTTTACCAAAGATATGTAGCAGTATACATTTTGGCCAAAATTTATGAAGAAAAATTACTAATTTGCTAAATTTTATAACAGAAACAAAGAAAAATAATTTTTTTACAGAATTTTCAGTCATTTTTTCCTTTTATAGTGCAAAAAATAAAAAGCCCAGCGGTGATTAAATACCACCAAAAGAAAGCTCTATTTGTGTGAAAAAAAGGACAAAAATTTCATATAGGTAAAGTGTTGCATGACTGAGTAATTGTCATTCAAAATGTGAGAGCACTGAAAGCTGAAAATTGGTCTGGTTATTAAGGTTTAAGTGCCCAGTGGTTAATATTTTTTTATTTTTATTTTTTTTTTACTCTTTTTTTGTTTTTTTTACACTTTTATTTGTAACTGTAATGGTTCGGTTCCAGGTTCGGGTCTCTCAAAATGCGATGGCATCTTGGGAGACCCTGTGAAAGTGTGCCTAGTCTGTGCAATGCTGTACCCTACGCTAATACTCAACTAATGTATGGTAGCATTCAAAACATTCACCAATGCAAAGACCAGGATTGTCACGACAGGAGGAACAAAAATAGCGGGTGTCACGCCTATATCCGCGCTTTCTACAGACACATTTTCTTTGGGGGCTCATTGGGTAGGAGTACTCGGGAGGACATATGGAAAATGGCTCTCATGCAGCCGGCTTACTGCATTTAGATTGGGAAGGTGAGGTGGAGCACCGTCTGGAAACAGAAGGGCTCTGACGACCTCTTCCTGAAATTCAGGAAAGGATCCAGTCCATCCTGAAGCTCTGTATAGCACATGAGCATTCAGCAAAGCCAATTGAAATAAGTATACAGACACTTTCTTGTACCAGCGTCTGGCCTTATGGGCAATTAGGTACGGCACCAACAACTGGTCGTTGAGGTCCACCCCTGCCATGTTTTGGTTATATTTGTGGACACAGAGGGGTTTCTCCACAACACCAGTCGCCGTAGGAATTTGGACCGTCGTGTCTGCATGAAGGGACGAAAGAACGAAAACATTCTTCTTATCCCTCCACTTCATAGTGAGCAAGTTATTACACTTCAAGCAGGCTCTCTTCCCCAGTCTAAGACGGTAATCTGCAAGTCGCTGGGGAAAGCCCCGGCGATTAGGTCGCACGGTGCCACATGCTCCAATCTGATGATCAGATTGTTGACGGGCTGATGTGCCAGCTGTTGACGGGCTGATGTGCCTGATCGTGGGCAGATGTGACAGATGGCCGGCGGCAGATGTGCCAGATGTTGGCGGGCGGCAGATGTGCCTGATGACTGGGCAGATGTGCCTGGTGATGACGGGCTGATGTGCCTGCTGTTGGCGGACAGATGTGCCAGTTGTTGACCGGCAGATGTTCACTGACAGGTGTTTTCACTGTTTTGGGGACACTAGCTGGGTGATCAGTGGGTAAACAGCAGACACAGCTATAAAACTCACTGATCTCCCGGCTGCAGCACAGATCTCTCTTCCTCTCCTCACTGACAGGCTCTGTGTGAGGAGAGGAAGAGATGAGAGCAGTTACAATGGCTCTCTATTTACATTACATGACGACTGTGATTGGACACAGTCGTCATGTGATCAGGAGGGCCAATCACAGGGCCCTCCTGTGTTATAATACTACACTGTCTCTGGGGGGCACAGGCAGATCGGGATCGCGCCGCTGCATGGGCACGTGGCAGCGCGATCTTCTGTCAAATGCCACCCCTCCCCCATGTTTTATATACGATGACTGTGATTACACACAGCCATTGTGCGGATCAGGGGGGCAAATCACATTGCCCTCCTGCCGTTTCGAGACGCGCGCGCATCGGGATCACGTGTGAGCGCGCCCGCGCGATCCCGCTCCTTCTGAAGGACGTTCGGGGACGTCCAGTCAGGAGGAAGTTCCCACCCGGCTGTTTATGTGCACGGTGTTGCGGCCGGGTGGGAAGTGGTTAAGTGGCAGCTTTTCACTGTACACTGTGTATGTACACATTTTGTATTCATTTACACATTAGTAATACATTTTTTCACCTTTCTTTGGCGCAGTGGAGTAAAAGAGAATCAGGGGCGGCTCATTTTTAAATCTCTTGCTACAAACAGTTGTAATATAGTCGACTTTTTAATTAATATCATCAATTTAAATTGATATGAATTTATTGTTGGCCATTATTGGCACATTTAGTGCAAGAAAAGCTCAAGAAAAAAGCAGTCTGCAGTCTCTAACCATCTCTTGTATCGTGTCCTCAGTCTCTACCATCTGATACAGGAGGTGGTCAGAGACTGCAGACATGATACAAGAGATCAATGCAGCCTCACCAGTGCCTGTCAGATGCAGCCTACCTGTGCCCATCATGCAGCCTGCGTGTGCCCCTCAGATGTTGCCTGCGTGTGACCTTCAAATGCAGCCTGCCTGTGCCCATAAGATGCAGCCTGCCTGTGCCCATAAGATGCCGCCTACCAGTGTCCGTCGTGCAGCCTGCTAGTGCCCGAATCAGAGCGGTGATCTCTGTGTGTCACGGAGCTGTATTTGAATTGCCCGGGTCGCAGTAACAATGTCCCGCCTCCTGTGATCACGTCACACTGATTCAATGTCCCACCATTGGATCAGTGTGCCCTCTGTCACAGGAGGCGGGACATTGTTACTGCGGTCTGTAGAGTTCAGCTCCGTGACAAACGGAGATCGCTGGGAGGAGGAGAAAGAGGACTGGGGCGCTCCAGAACAACACCCCCGTAATGGCCAGCCAAAATTTCGGTGCATCCCTAGTTTAGATACAATCTGGTGTATTTTTGATGCATTTAGATGCTCTCTGGTGTATATTTGATGTGTTTAGATGCACTCTGGTGTATATTTGATGTGTTTAGATGCACTCTGGTGTATATTTGATGTGTTTAGATGCACTCTGGTGTATATTTGATGCGTTTAGATGCACTCTGGTGTGTTTTTGATGCGTTCATTCTTTATTCCACCGCTAATATATACTCGACATTGACCTTGTATAGTGCTTTTCTCTCTGGGGACTCCAAGTACTTGGAGATGGCGTTGGCCGGGAATCGAACCCAGGTCAGCTGCTGGGAAGGCAGCTATGCTCACCACTGCACCACCAACGCAAGGTGGCATGTCTTTGTAGTGTGAGAGGAAACCGGAGTATCCGGAGGAAACACACGCAAACACAGGGAGAACATGCAAACTCCATGCAGATAGTGTCCTTATCAGGATTTGAACCAAGGACCCCCGTGCTGCAAGGCTAACCACTAAGCCTCTGTGCTGCCCATATGCAGCCTCTGTTCTCTAAGGCTCGCCCCCGCAGAGCGGGGTACATCAGTCCACTCAAAGCGCCTACAGAAGAAATCCAAACTTAACCTAAACTACAATCCATATATATAACACTCCAAAACACACCCAAAGAATAACGCACAGCTCCACAACATATACACACTTATCCTAATCTACAACATATAACACTCCTATAATAAAACACATCCAAATAACAATGAAGAGGGGTACAGTGGTCCCCATATTAGCAACACACCGGAGCTAAATATTTCATTCACACTTAGGCCTCATTCACACAGGGGGTATGAATCCATACCTCATGGGAGGGCCTTGATTACTGGAACAGGTTTGCACACGTGTTGCCAGCATCCCATGCAGGCAGTCCCATTGCTGTCAACTGGGGTGCAGCGGCTGTACCCAATGTGACATCTGTGTGGGTGCCAGTGCACGGCCCTAAACACACCCAGGGTGTGTTCACACAACTACACCCGCATGGATGTCCTTTTTGGGCTAAACGCAGCCCCCGCACAGGGTACGGATTCATACACATCATGTGAGTGATACCTTGGTGGGAAGAGTTCTCATTTCCCCAGCAAAGAAAGCTGGAAAGACTCCTCCCACCTCTGAAGACAAGAAGAGTTCCAACCTCCCCTCATAGTCGGTCCAACACATGCCTGAAAAACATACTGGCCTCCAACCTCCCCTCATAGCCAGTCCAACACACGCCTGAAAAACATACCAGCCTCCAACCTCCCCTAATAGCTTGTCTGATGGGCACTATTGCGGCTGCACTGATAATCAGGACACTGTCAGTGCAGATGTCCTCTTTCACACTAGCCAGTTACTAGCTATCTCCTCTCCTCACACTGTGACATGATTGTAGAGTGTTTGGAAAGAGTGCTAGGTCCCCATACCACTAACCTCCCCAAATCTCCCTACCACAAACCCTCCCAAATCCCTCCTCCTAGCACAACCCACCCACCTCAACCCAAATTCCCCGCTCTAGCACATGGTTTAAGATGGTTTGTCAAGAGTGCTAGGTCCCCCCTCCTAGCACAAACCTTCCCAAATCGCCTCCCTAGCACACACACTCCTAAATCCTTCTTCCTAGCACAACCCCCCCTCAGCTGCTCTCAAATCCCCCTCCTAGAACACCCCACCCATATTCCCCCTTCTTGCACAAGGTTATAGATGGTTTGGGAATTTTGGGAAGAGTGCTAGGTCCCCCTCCTAGTGCAAACCTTCCCAAATCACCTCCCTAGCAAAAACCCTCCTAAATCCCTCCTCCTAGCACAACCCCCCCCCCCCCCCCATCACCTGCTCTCAAATCCCCCTCCTAGAACAACCCACCCACCTCTAGCCATATTCCCGCTTCTAGCACATGGTTGTAGATGCTTTGGGAAGAGCGCTAGGTACCCCCTCCTAGCGCAAACCTTCCCAAATCACCTCCCAAGCACAAACCTTCCCAAATCCCATCTCGTAGCACAGCCCACCCTATCTTTCCTCCTAGCACAAGTCCCCTAATCGCCTCCCAAATCCCCCTCCTAGCACAACCCTCTCGCCTCTACCCAGATCCCAACAACCTGGTGTGTTTGGCTTCATTTCAGCTTTTGCATGGCTTTCCATTAATCACTGACAAAGGAAAAGCCATTAAACAGCTTCTGTTCCTCAGCAGAAATAGGTTTTATAGGTTTTCCCCAATCATTCATGTTGTTCATCAGGTCTTCCGGTTTTATCGTCTCTCTTGTCAAGTTTCTGAAGCCCTTACGTCGTATGAAAAAAGGAGGGCGTGCCTCTCCCGCTTCCAGTTCCTTCCAGTTTATGCCGTTGAAAAATCGGTGATCTTGTATGTTGGCAATGAATTCATTGCGCATTGTTGGATCTTTACACAGGAGCTTTTCCAGAAAGTCCTTGACGTCAGGGTCAGCATTGGGTATTTTGCATGGTGCAGCATACATTATAGGTCGTGGATCACCGTCACGGCCTTCAAAGGGATATCGATTAAAGGCAAGGTCAAATAGAAAAATACCCAATGCAAAATAATCCACGGCTCCATCATATGGAATTTCGAAAAACATTTCTGGAGCCCCATTAAACATATATACAGGGTATTCTGTCACCATGTTGCATCCATACACGTTGATTGCTGCCAAGCCATAGTCCGTAATTTTTACATGACCGGTGCTATCTACAATAATGTTATTAACCTTTGTCCCTGTGAACGATACCTGTGGAATGCAGGTACTTCAGACCACACACGAGCTCCGCTGCCAGGAGTCTGAGCGTGGGGAGGTCCACTGTGTCCATTATGCCCATGTCCACCGTGTTAGCCAGATCTCCACCTCTCATATATTCCATAACAAAGCATATGTATTTCTTCGTCTGGAATGTGGCATAAACAAGGGCACAGAAAAGATTACCCCCAGCTATCTCCACGGCTATGCGCTCATTTAGCACCCTGTCTGGGTTATCATTAAGTGGCTTCCTCTTGTGGACAATTTTCACGGCCACCAGTCTTCCACAGTCACGGAAGACATTTATCATGATTTACACAGCTGATTGATGCGTTCTCCTCGGGGATGTAATTATCTGCCTATGTTTGAACATCAACTGCTTTTCATGCCTATCCATTTTCAACCAGTGGGACATTTCTCAGTTTACACTGTTCATTTGTTGGACTTTACTTATCCAATTTATGTTGAGAGACTCACAAATTATTTATCATATTGATGGTGATAACATTTATGCACACCCTTTGTGGGTTGCCACAGTTGATTCTTATGTGCTACATTTTTATCTATCATTTTCACTGTTGTTTGTCACACCGTATGTGGCTGCTTTTTTCTCTGCATTTATTCACACTTATTTTGATAGCGCAGTGTTTTCCTATTTACAACATACTATACTGTACATACTTCTCAGTAAGCCAACATTTCTGTATTAAAAATCCTTTTTTTATTGGTCGTATGTAATATTCTAATTTTCTGAAATACTGAATTTTGGGTTTCACTAGCTGTAAGCCATAATCATCAAAATTAAAATAAAGAAATCTGAAATATATCACTTTGTGTGTAACGTATCTGTATAATATGAGTTTCACTTGTTGAATTAAATTCCTGAAATAAATTTAACATTTTGATGATAGTCTAATCTTTCGAGATGCACGTACGTGTGTGTGTATGTATTTGTGTGTGTATATAATCTCTATACACCCACCTATGTGGGGTCCACTCTGCTCAACTGCATAGAAATTTTAATGGCCCCCACACAACACATGGTGAGGAGGAGATGATGGTCAGTCCTGTGACTGTATATTGGGGGGGGGGGGGGGGTGTCAGTGGAGAACAGAACATGTGCAGTGAGTGCTGTCAGCTGATCGTACTGACGGGGGGGGGGGGGGGGCTGTGTCCGATGTTCTGTCGAATAATGCTTGAAAAACGCATCCTACGCACGGCGTGACGTATTGACTGGGCATGCGCAGTTCTTCCCTCCATAAATCGGATGTCTCCCCAGCGGAGCCCCGCCATAAATCGGTTGTCTCCCCAGCGGAGCCCCGCCATAAATCGGCTGTCCCCCCAGCGGAGCCCCTCCATAAATCGGCTGTCCCCCCCAGCGGAGCCCCTCCATAAATCGGCTGTCCCCCCCAGCGGAGCCCCTCCATAAATCGGCTGTCCCCCCAGCGGAGCCCCTCCATAAATCGGCTGTCCCCCCAGCGGAGCCCCTCCATAAATCGGCTGTCCCCCCAGCGGAGCCCCTCCATAAATCGGCTGTCCCCCCAGCGGAGCCCCTCCATAAATCGGCTGTCCCCCAGCGGAGCCCCTCCATAAATCGGCTGTCCCCCCAGCGGAGCCCCTCCATAAATCGGCTGCAAGATTACGCCACAATCTGCCCAAGAGCGTTTTCGGCCCCTATGATGTTGCACGGAGAGCGAGGCAGAATCTTACATTTAAATTCCCTCTCTGCGCACTCTCAGTGGCTTGGCTCCCGTCGGAAAATGCATCCAACGAACTGCACATGCCCAGTCCATCAGGATATCAGCTGGCGTAACGACGTACTGCACATGCGCAGGGCATAGGATGCATTTTCCGACGGGAGGCAAACCACGGAGAGCGTGCAGAAAGAGAATTTAAACGTAAGATTCTGCCTCGCTCTTTGTGCATCTCAACACTGATGTAAGGGAGAACTCCACTGGGAACATTGATGTAAAGGAGAACTCCGCTGGTAAAACTGAGGTAAGGGAGAACTCCGCTGGTAACACTGAGGTGAGGGAGAACTCCGCTGGTAACACTGAGGTGAGGGAGAACTCCGCTGGTAACACTGAGGTGAGGGAGAACTCCGCTGGGTACACTGATGTAAGGGAGAACTCCGCTGGGAATACTGATGTAAGGGAGAACTCCGCTGGGAACACTGATGTAAGGGAGAACTCCGCTGGGAACACTGATGTAAGGGAGAACTCCTCTGGTAACACTGATGTAAGGGAGAACTCCGCTGGGTACACTGAGGTAAGGGAGAACCCCGCTAAAGGGGAAGGCCGGGAACTCTGATGTGGGGGAGGACCCTGGTGACCAGAGACCACCTTCCGCAGAATGAATACACAAGGGGGGAGGGGGGTTACTGATATAAGGGGAAACCTTTATATCAGTGCCCCCTTACATTTTTGTATTCACTATCCCCTTACATCAGTGACCCCACCCCCACCCCTCAGACTGGCCTGATGACGCTGTCACTGACCTCCTCTCAGGTGCACCATGCAGGACTCAGTTAGATGGCTCCAAGTTGGTGGCTCTGGTTTTATTCTATAGTCTCTTCTCCACAGTCCATACACGTCTGTCGCCTCTCATAATCCCCATCCTGGCGGTGCTCTCAATCTCGATTCTTCTCCAGACTTCCCCTGAGAGACTGCAGACATTATAAAAGACAAGAGATAGTCAGAGATTGCAGACAGGAGGTGGTTCGAGCCTGTCCCAATCCCCAGGGGAGATGGGTGTCCTAGTCCACAGGAGAGAAGGGGTCCCTGTCCCAAGGATGGATAGGATGCCAGTCCCCAGGGGAGATGGGTGTCCCAGTCCCCAAGAGAGAAGGGATCCCTGTCCCCAGGGGAGATAGGATGCCAGTTCCCAGGGGAGGAGGGGGGTCCCTGTCTGCAGGGGAGAAGGGGATCTCTGTCACCAGGGGACCCTGTACCATTAATTTTGTGGTGCTATTCGGCCGCTAGCAGGGTGCTTTTACCCCCGCTAGCGGCTGAGAAAGGGTTAAAACCACCCGCAAAAGCGCTGCTGCAGCAGCGCTTTGCTGGCGGTATAGCCGCGCTGCTCATTGATTTCAATGTACAGCAGCGGTTTAGGAGCCGTGTATACACCGCTCCAAAGATGCTGCTAGCAGGACTTCTTTTACCATCCTGACAGCGGACGGCTCCAGTGTGATAGCCCTCGGGGCTTTCACATTGGAGAGACAAGAGCGGCTTTTGCAGGCCCTATTTTTAGCGCTGTAGCGCTTGCAAAGCGCCCCAGTGTGAAAGGGGTCTTAAAGTGGAGTTCTGCCGTTTTGTTTTTTTTTTTGTTTGTTTTTAAAAAGTCAGCAGCTACAAATACTGCAGCTGCTGACTTTTAAAATATGGACACTTACCTGTCCAGGGCGCCCACGCTGTCGGCACCTGAAGCCAATCTGTCGCTCGGCTCTCGGATGCTGCCACCGCCATCTTCGGTAAGGGAATGAGGAAGTGAAGCCTTGCGGCTTCACTTCCTGGTTCCTTACTGCGCATGCGCGAACCCACTGGTCCCTGCTGTCTTCTGGGACCTATGTGTCTCCCCGAAGGCAGGGAGGAGGGACGGGAAGCGGCGTAGATATGACTTGGTGGTGCGAGTATCTAAGTGAGAGCAAGATACCTGCTCCCCCCTCTAAGGTGCCAAATGTGACACCGGATGGGGGGGGGGGCGGAGGGTTCCAAAAAGCGGAAGTTCCATTCTTGTCTCGAACTCCGTTTTAAATTCTCTCTCCGCGCGCTCTCCATGGCTTGCATCCGACGAACTGCGCATGCCCAGCCCATACGTCACGCCAGCTGATCGGGATATTAGCTGGCGTGAAGTAACATACTGCGCATGCGTTTTTCGACGGGAGGCATTATTTGACAGAACACCGGAATAAGGCGGCAGGGGGCGGTGTGTAGACACGAGATATGCGGCACGAGGTGACAATGAACGTGATGAGTCTCACAATGTGTCACCCCGGCCCCCCTTGTCGGGTAACAGCTGCACACAAGGACAACTCTCCCTCGGCCTTCATTGGGCTCTGTGACGCCCCTCCGCCCGCCCCTGTCCACTTTCTCTCCAATCAGAGGAGGGCACACTCCTCCCGCCCCTTTCCCCGTCCAATGAGAGGATAACAGGCACCTGACGTGCCCCAGCACGGCTCCGGCTATCCCCTGTTACCGCTCTCCATTGATAGTGATAGACGGAGCTGTGCCGCTCTCCCGGACCATGGAGTCTTCTTCCAGTAGTTGACGTTTAGTTCCCCTCCTTCTGCTCTCCGCGTTCTTCTAGGTCTTCATTCCATCCCCCGCCGCCACCGGACCTCTTCCATTACTTTCTATTCAGACACATTGGACCGGACATGAAGATCGTTGTAGGCATTGGCGGGTAAGAGAACTACACGTGGGCGGACTACAGGGCTCAGCGGACCGGGGGGGGGGGGGATAAGTATAGTGAGAGAATCCTCACCCCCGACATGTGCTCTCCCAGCCAATCACATCACCGCCACACTCCACATCAGTGGGGGGGTAAAATATCCGGACTGATCCCCCATAGAAGAGGATTATTATTACACTGTGTCCTGTATTTTCCTATAGATTCCTTATTTGTAATGAAAACAAAACCTCCAGGAGATCTCTGATGGGGGAGGGGGAGGGGCAAAACCATTCACATCATAAATCATCCATGTAGTAATGGAGATCACCATGTGTCATATTATTGAGGATCTTCTACAGCAATAGTACACTTGTGTTATTGATAGATACAAATATATATGAAGATCATATAATATTCCACTTGTGCAAAGGGGGTTTTAATATATATTTTGTTATTTAAAAAATATATGTGTGTGTGTATGTATGTATGTATATATATATATATATATATATATATATATATATGTATATGTGTGTGTTGTGTGTGTGTGTATGTGTATGTGTATGTGTATGTGTATGTGTATGTGTATGTATGTATATATATATATATATATATATATATATATATATATATATATATATATATATATATATATATACATTTTTTTTTATTTTTTTACAATAATAATTCAAATATTTTTTTTGCCATGTGTAAAAATATATTGTTTCAATTATTTTATATTAGAATAACAATACTAATAATTTGCTAATATAAAATCTATTTTAAATAATCATTATAGTTTGTAGTATACCATCTACATAAAAAAAAAAGTTTGTAAATTATTAATGTAGTATAATGTTTTTTGTTAATATAAACATATATTTTGTTTGCTTTTACTTTATAAGTATAATGTTATTTGTTTTTATAATTTATTAGTATTACTGTTTTACAAATATAATAATATTTTTAAAAAATATACATGATGGGGGGGGGGGGGGGGTTGGATAATAGTTTGTAGTATTTTTTTCTTCTGCTCTCTATACATTTTGTGTAACATATAAATCTATTCTGGGAGGAGTAACAAAGATGGGCTCACAGAGAGAAATGCGCCAGTTTTTATACCCACAGCTGTTTGGTGCTTTATGTGCCAAATGTCACACAAGTCAATTTATAGAAGTGTTACTCTGTGCATCCCTACACATCCACCTCACTTTACTACAGTATGTGTAATTGTGAAGACTTTGGGACACATTTGACTTAGAACTTTGAAGGACTTGATGATTTGGGAGCATCTTCTGGGACAATAATATAAATGATCACATATCACTCTTGCAGTAATGTGGTATAAAAGCACATAGAACTTGTGTAATGACATGTTTGATTTGACACATGGAAAATGCATTTGATATTTACACTAAATATGATGTATTTCCATTCGTTGCCCCTCCTCACCATTTTTAATTTACCTAAAGACCTTATACTGGTGAATAAACATTTCTGATTAATGTTCTGGCTGGGTAGGTGTGTCTCTTGTTACATAATAATCACATTTTTGCATTCCCTCCAATTCTTGTGGCTTCCCTCCATTTTTCTGTTTAAAACTTCCTGAGCGAAGCCATTTCCTCATATTGTATCTCTATCACCAAGAAATGTACAGGATATGGCTGTGTGTGTATATGTGTGTATATATATGTATATATATATAGTGTGTGTGTGTATATAATATATATAATTTTTTTTTTTTTTGTTTTTTTTTTTTTTATGTACAGTGTCGTTCACCTTCATACACATTTCCTTTTCTGTTACCAAAATAGTGTGTCTGGTTCTTGTAGGACGCTGAGGTCTGTGGTGGAACTGATCACAATATTGACACTGTAACTAATTACTCAGTGCGGTTTCTTTTGTCTTTTGATTCTGAAATTGTTAGTTACATGTCTGATTTGGAAGCAGAACGCCACCGCAATCATGACTTGTCTGGTGGCTTTGTTTTGCCTCTCTGCGTTTGTTACAATAAACCGATATGTAAAAGCCAAATAGAACATATGTGATCATGTCTGGAAAGCTCCAATATAAATCCTTAGTTTTGTGTAGGTAGTGTAAGTCTTTTGTCCCCCAGCATGTTTGAATCCACTTGGGCTCGGTTGACATTTGTATGATGCAGGGATGTGTACAAAACTGATCATTCCAGCAATGCACAAAATGTCCTTCCCTTTTACAGGCACGTGACGGTGCCCTTCGTTTTGTTAATGGCACCCCAATGCACCTTGCTAACATTCATGCCAAAACAAATAGTAAAGTACTACACGTTTTTGGTGTGAGACGATTTTAAAATAAATTACATTTAAAAAAAATCATGCACTTATAGGGCAGCCCATTTGAAATAACTGGTTTTCTCTAAACAGGAGCCATGATACAGTACAAAAACCCATAACATGCACATCATCACACCTGCAAACATGTGAACAGAGTGCCGTTGCTGACTGACTCGCTACCTCTGCTGGAAGTCTGTTCCAAATATCCTTTTATCTTTTCAGTAAAATTATACATTCTAAGATTCGTTTTGAACTTCCCCCCTGCTAGTTTGAGGTCATGTCCCTGTTTTCTTGATCTTGGCTTCATATTAAGGCTGGGTTCACTCTGCAGCATGGAGCGGCTCACAGCGGGGGGGTTCGGTGCGTCCCTGCTCACCGGTTCAGAAGAGGCGCAGGACTCCCGTGCAATTCGACAGCCAGTCACAATCTCCTGACATGTGAATTGGATGCGGGGAAACAGCATCCAATTCACACTTGTGTGAACCCAGCCTCAAAATACTCCCACACTGAACCTTATAACCAAACTTAAAGCAAACCCATGGCACCCCCCAGAACAAATGAATTGGGAAGCACCCTGAATGAAAACATTACCAATTTTTATTATAATACTTATTAGTTAATAAACTTGTAATTACGATCAATCTTTTTTTTTTTTTTTTTTTTTTTCCCCCAGTTGAATATCTGATTATAAAAATGTTTGTTTTGGGTAAAAGCTGTATGAAAACATAAATTGATCCCTGATGGGGATGAACTCCTTCCTATACCTATTGTAAAATCTTTCTTCATCGTGTGGCTAGTTTCCTTCATTTTTTCTTTTTTTTTTGAACAGTCTTGGTTGCCAAACATATATTTTTATACAATTTTTTTTTATTCTAATCGCCTCTAAGACCCCTTTCACACTGGGGTGTTTTTTTAGGTGCTTTAGCGCTAAAAATAGCACCTGTAAAGTGCCTGGAAATGCCTCATCTACAGTCCCAGTATGAAAGCCTGAGTGCTTTCATGCTGGGGCGGTGCGTTGCAGGACATTGGAAAATGTCCTGCAAGCAGCAGCTTTCTGACGATTTGCGAGCGGTGCATACACCGCTCCTCCACTGCCCCTGCCCATTGGAATGCATGGGCAGTGCTGCCAAAGCACCTGCAAAGTGATTCAACAGCGGCGATACACGGACGCTTTTAACCCCTTCTAGGGGGTTTAAAGTGTCCCGCCAGAATAGCTGCGCCAAAGCGCCGCTAAAACTAGTTTACCACTACCGCCCCATTGTGAAAGGGGTCTAAAGCTCACCATAAACAACTAAAATTTCAGCCGGTTGTGAGTGCTGAGTTGAGGGTGGTCTTGTCAGCCCCTCTAAGCTTGACAAAAGTAGATTTATAAAACTCAGGTGGAAGTTTGTCATACAATGCAAAAACCTAGAGGAGGCAGCCACTGTTAGGATGTATAGGCAGTTGTGGCTGCTTGAAAACCATAGCCAGCAGAGGAGATTCCTCCATTCACATTAAAGGGGTTGCAAAGGTTCGTGTTTTTTCACCTTAATGCATCCTATGCATTAAGGTGAAAAAACACCTCGCTGTCATGGGCCCGCCCCCCCCCCCCCCCGTTTTTACTTGCCTGAGCCCGTTCACCTGCTGTGCGCGTCCCCCGGCGTCCTCTTCTCCACTGAGTCTGGCCGCTGATTGGATAGATTGATAGCAGTGCAGCCATTGGCTCTCGCTGCTGTCAATCGCATACAATGACGCGGCCGCCAGGGGGTGGGAACAAGTCATACAGTTGGCGTCCATAGACACCAACTGGTATGACAGGGGAGCGCACCCGCAAGCTAACCCCCTCGGGAAAGAGCTTCCTAGAGGGGGTTGGCTTTAGCAGGGAGGAGCAGAGACAGCCGCTGTGGGACCCCAGAACAGCAGATCGGGGCCACTCTGTGCAAAACGAACTGCACAGTGGAGGCAAGTATATGTTTGTTTAAAAAAAAAAAAAAAAAAAATCAAACCTAATACAACCCCTTTAAGCCTGGATGGGGGCATCAGCGTTTACCTACGTGTATGGCATATTCCCAGAACAGGAAATTTCCACATTTGGGGAATAGGTCATGAGTGGGTAAATGCCAATAAAAAAAAAAGCAGAATTACAAGCACATAGAGCCATTCATCACTATGGGAGGCAGTATGTACCACCTGCAACTGCACAGCCATAGGAAACTACAGGGCCTCATGCCAAAAATCTGCTTGCACCCGCAAACATTTATTTATATATATATATATATATATATATATATATATATATATATATATATATATATATATATATATATATATATATATATATATATATATATATAGTTCGGACACTAGACTATCTGTGAATGGGAAAACATTGGCATGATGAACCATGGTTCAAGCCGGACTTGCCACAATGATAACATTACTGACTGGTTTAATGTCTTTGGGATTACCAGCAGGGCTGTGAATTGAAAATGTTATTTATGAAATGTGATGAGCTCTTGTGACATTTTCAATTGCTACTTTTATAGTTTGAATTGCAGTTTATTTTATTTTTATTTTTTTTGTTGGCTTTAAAATTTTGTCCAAATTTTGAAGTTTCATTCTTACATGTATAAAGATATGTTTGGTAAAAGTTTGTTGCGGTTACTGTAGTGAAAGCCAGGCTTAACAGATTCCTGAAGAGTCAACAGATTGATGTGTCTGATATATTGCTAGACAGATGGCAGAATTGGGTTACATGTACACGGGCGTTTTGGATGTATGCATGTTGCTGTATTGAAGCTTGAGCCTTAGCTTAAAGTGTTTGTAAGGCTTTGTTAAAAAAAATAGTCACTTTCCTCCACTGTGCAGTTTGTTTTGCACAGAGTGGCCCCGATCCTCAACTTCTGGGATCCCCTGGCTGCGCCGGTAGCTCCTCCCCTGCATCGTATAACCCCCTCGCTTCCGAGTCAAGCATTCGGCATCCATAGACGCCGAATTTAGGACTCGGCCCCAGCGTCATTGGATTTGATTGACAGCAGCAGGAGCCAATGGCTGCGCTGCTATCAATCTCTCCAATCAAGAGGCGCAAACCCCAGGCAGAGAGGAAGAGTGTGTCTCCAGTGGAGGAATACAGGACTCAGGTGAGTAAAACAGGGGGGGGGGGGTTGTTTGGGGGCCGGTCAGTTACAGAAGTTTTTTCACCTTAATGTATCCTATGCATTAAGGTGAAAAAAACATGAGGGTTTACAATAGGGCCGAAACAACTAATTGATTTAATCGACAACGAAATTGATTACTATTTTCATAATTAATTAATCGGACAGTAACATATGGGGTTAACCAACTAAAATTGGCCCTTTTTAGTACAAAAAGAGCAAATCGTTACTATAAATATTACTTTCACAGTTCTACAGTAACAAAAAAAGAACCCCTTACAGTAGTGACTATCTGTGTTTTTTTTTTTTTTTTTTTTTTTTTCTTTCGGCCGCTGCGTATTTGGAAAGGGTCAGGGACTTTTTTTTTAACGCAAAACTGTGCTTTTTTGGCTCAATAGACTTCAATAGAGAAGCTGCAGAAAAGCATGTAATGCGTTTTTGCAGCAATTTTGTGTTTTTTAATCTGCCCAACAAATTGGCCAAAAAAAAATGCAAAACCACAAATCGCAGTAAAAACACGTGCGCAAAAAGCACTGCAGAAACAGATCAGAAGAAAACTGCATAGGTGTTTAGTGAGCCTTATGCTGGCCACACAAATCAATTTTCAGACAAATCTTTGTACATTCGCTGAATGAAAGAACGTCATTTGAAATTTTCACTTGGTTTTTAACATTCTATTTTTACATTGAATGTACTTTCTGAACGAAAACCACATACACTGTCTGAAAATTCCTTTGACCAAGAAGTTTTCTATTTTCTTTCTAAATTTTCCTGTCACTGTGGTTGAAAATGAATGTCGATTTGACCCCACTAACGATTAGAAACAAATGTTCTTAAAATTACACTTTTTTTTTTTTTTTGAAGGAAGACATTGGTTTGGTTTTTTTTTTTTTTTAATAAAAAAAATTGATCTGAGTCTGATATTTACCAGATTCACCCTTTTAATAGTATATACAGTATATCTCTCCTCTAATAGTATATATCTTCTGTCTGTTATTCTCAGAGTGGATTAGAGATTTTGCTCCCTAACTATATAGTTGTTTGTTTATATTTACCACTGTATAGAGATATTTAAGAATAAATTGCCTTTTTTTTAAAACTTTACATATTAACTAAATTATACACCATACTACTTAAGGTTATTAATCAAAACCATAATCGGCCAATGAATTGATTATGAAAATAATCGTTAGTTGCAGCCCTAGTTTACAACCCCTAATTAAAGGGTTCTGAAAGCTTAAGGATTTCTAACCTTTAAAGCACTCTCTGCATTAAGGTAAAAACCCTTCTATGCTGCAGGATTCCCCCCTTTTATACTTGGCAGAGCTCCATCTTCAACCAGCGATATGCATGAGAGCCATTGGCTCCCGCTGCTATCAATCACAGCCAGTGAGGAGGGAGGTAGGGCCAAGCCCTGCTCTGTAAACCGATGGACACAGAGTGCGCTCGGGAGCGAGCCAGCACAAGTGCCCCCATAGCAAGTGGCTTGCTATGGAGGTACTCAGCAGAGGGGAGGAGCCAGGGGTGCCATCATGGGACCCAAAAAGAGGATCGGGGTTGCTTCTCTGCACAAATCAGGCAAGTATAACATTTTTGTTATTTTAAGGTTTACACTCCCTTTTTAATACAGCATTAACACTTTCTGCGGATGTGGTGTGCCTTATTAACACAGTTGCGGAGACCCACATACCGTGAACAGGCTGTTTTTTTCTGTTGTCTCTAACCTCCAGGTGCTTTATGTAGGCAGCCCATAGAAGTCTATTGGGGCACAGTGGCTGTTCAGAGATTGTCCGCTTGTCCTATATACAGAGGCCGATCACCCTCTTATCTCTCACATCAGGATGAGCAGCTGTGCAACAGCACCATCTTAATCATTGGGCTGCCTGTATGCAGCTCTTGGAGGTTAGGTACACTGGAAAAAAGTCCATTCACAGTATATGGACACCTGAGTGAACAAGACCTAAAGAATAAAACTGCTTATACATTTTTCCCATTTTTAAATTAAGTTTGCACATCCATCAGGTTTAGTTGTTCCCTGTTCTTATAGGAACATACTCTCTTTTCTGGGATTCCTGAAACCCCTTAAAGTAAAGCCATGGTTTGCCTGTGTAGGGCAAAGCAGCAGGTTTGCTTCAGTGTAGACCTCCACAGATGCATACAGGTGCATCTCCTAAATTATCAAAAAGCTAATTTTATTTCAGTAATCCAAGTCAAAAAGTGAAACTCATCTATTTTATATAGATGGGTTACACAGTGATATTTCAAGCATTTCTTTCTTTTAATTTTGATTATGGCTTACAGCTAGTAAAAACCCAAAATTCAGTATCTCAGAAAATTAGATTACATAAGACCAATAAAAAAAGGATTTTTAATACAGAAATGTTGGCTTGCTGAAAAGTATGTCCATGTACAGTATAGTATGCACTCAGTACTTGGTCGGGGCTCCTTTTGCATGAATTGCTGTATCAATGCGGCGTGGCATGGAGGTGATCATCCCGTGGCACTGCTGAGGTGTTATGGAAGCCCAGGTTACTTTTGATAGCAGCCTTCAGCTCATCTGCATTGTTTGGTCTGGTGTTATCTTTCTTCTTGACAATACCCTACAGATTCTCTATGGGGTTTAGGTCAGGCGAGTTTGCTGGCCAATCAAGCACAGTGATACCATCATGCTTAAACCAGGTTTTGGTACTTTTGGCAGTGTGGCCAAGTTATGCTGGAAAAAATCAGCATCTCCATAAAGCTGGTCAGCAGAGGGAAGCATGAGGTGCTCTAGAATTTCCTGGTAGAGGGCTGTGCTGACTTTGGACTTTATGAAAGCACCAATACCTGGTTTAATGATCATGGTATCGCTGTGCATGATTGGCCAGCAAACTCGCCTGACCTAAATCTCATAGGGAATCTGTCGGGTATTGTCAAGGGGAAGATGAGCAACATCAGACCCAACAATGCAGATGAGCTGAAGGCTGCTATGAAAGCAACCTGGGCTTCCATAAAACCTCAGCAGTATCACAGGCTGATTGTCTCCATGCCACGCCGCATTGATGCAGTAATTCATTCAAAAGGAGCCCCGAACCAAGTACTGAGTGCATACTATATTGTACATGGGCATACTTTCCAGTAAGCCAACATATCTGTATTAAAAATCCTTTTTTAAATCGGTCTTGTGTAGTAGTCTAATTTGCTGAGATACTGAATTTTGGGTTTTCACTAGCTGCAAGCTATTATCAAAATTAAAAGCAAGATGCTTGAAATATATTGCTCTATGTGTAACCCATCTATATAAAATATATGAATTAAATAAATTTACTTTTTTGATCTTCTAATTTTATGAGATGCACCTGTATATTTATTTATGTTCCTAACCTTTCAATCTGCTGCTGCCATGTTCAGACCCCAGGAGAGAAAAAGCCCTGTGTCAGCTACAAGCTCCTAGAATTGTTGCTTACATAAGGACATGGACTCCATCTGTGACAGCGCTGATTAGACCAGCCCACCAAACCCCAAAAGTCTTTGGTTCCTGTTGCTGTTTAGAGCCAAAAGCTAAATTTATGCTTCTGGGCATTAAAGGGCAAGTGCACTTTAAAACAGTTCACATATCCTATTATTTTGTGCCGTTTCCTGAATTTGACCAACCCACCCTTCTCCACAGATGCATACTTACCATCATCCAGGTGGTCATGGCTCTGCTGTCTGCTTTACATCCAGTACTGCAAGTCTTCACTGTCCTGATTCTATTTGTGCATTACAGCTCCATAGACTTCACTGGGCCGGTCTCTGACTGTCTGACAGCCCCATATGGGGTATTACTTCGAAGTGTCAGCCAGGACAGTGAAGGCCTGTGATGCTGGATTTAAGCAAACAGTGGCCATCCATTAATGTAATTATGCATTTGTGGAAGTTTTTAAGTTTAGGGTAATGAAGTTATATATGCACTGTATTTTTTAAAGTGTACTTAACCTTTTGAGGCCAACCCTTTGCTTCTCCCTGAATACATGTGCGTTTAGGCTCTGTGTATTTTAGATCAAGACAAATGGCCATACATGAGATGTAACACTGTACTGCACTAGTAATAACTCTTAAAGCCGGGGTCACGTGTACCAAAAGTTGGCAGGTTGTTCAGAGATTGCAGACATGATACAAGAGACGTTCAGAGACTGCGGATGTGATCCAGTATATGGTCAGATACGGACGGGATACAAGAGATGGTCAGAGATTGTACGCTTGAGGGCTTTTGAGCTTCTAAATGTTCGTGTGCATTAGACCTAAACGTAGTCGCAATCTGTTTCTCCAAAAAATATTTGTAGTACTGTCTTTAAGTGGTGACCTGTCTCTGCTTGATTTTAGCATTACCAACGGTGGCAAGACCACTCTGACAAACAGATTGATAAAAACCCTTCCCAATTGCTGTGTCGTACATCAAGATGACTTTTTTAAGGTAAATTTTTTTATTATTATTTCTTTTTTTTCCCAATACTGTTATTTACTTTCATATGAAATCTAGCAAGACAGTATATCATGAGGCAGTATAAAACCTACAGACCTTTGCTGCTTTTGTGTGTTTTTTTTATCCATCAGGCTCATGTCTTCCAATAACACTTACATGCAATATTTGCCAATGTTTGCATATTCAACTTTTTTGGGGGGGTCAGTTTTGACAGGCTTTTGTTCACTTTTTTTATTTTATTTTTTATTTTTATTTTTTTTCCCTGTGCATGATTGTGGGAATGCAAATGTATCTGAAACAGGTTAATTGCACCTGCAAAGAATTCTGAGTGATCTCAGAAGTGTCTCAAACTGGTATCAAAGAGTTGCATTTGCCTGTCAACACTGGCCCTAATTGTGTTTTTTTTGCCCTTTGAAATTGGTGTAAACACATCTTGGGTAGTATATTCTTTAAAAATTGCATTACTGGCAGATAGGTGCCCTATAATACAAGTTATAGAACTGTCTGCATACTCTTCTAGACATGAACCTTGTACATCTTTCTTTGTGGTCACTGTTTCAGCCCCAGGACCAGATCAAGGTTGAAGATGGATTTAAACAGTATGATGGTAAGACAGTGATGTTCTCAGCTTCACTCAGATCATTGGTGAAGGTGGAGAGCAATTCAAGCAATCAAAACTTATAAAGTGACTATTCCTGTTAACTGTAACATCAATTCGATTGTACTTTTTTTATAGTGATCGATGCTTTGGATATAGATGCTATGATTGAAACCATTAGAGCTTGGAATAAGGACCCTGTAAAGTTTGAGAAATCTCATGGTATAAACAGCACCATGGACAACGAGTCGTGTCAAGAGAACGAGGAGCAAGAAAAATGTCACATTCTGATTGTGGAAGGATTTCTTTTATACACCCATGAGTAAGTGTTTCTTCCTGTACAGGAATGTTGGTCAAGTACTGAAGAATTAAATAAGCCCTTTACAACCATAGCCACTTATTTTGGTGGGCCAGTAATGGGCAATTCATGAATTTAATAAAGGACGTTTCAGGAAAGGGTAGCTGTTTATAGCCAACCGGTTTGCGATAAATTTAACTTGACCCAGCCATGTATAAGTGATCACCCAAAGAGATAAATGTGTACCCACACCTTCTTTTTTTTTTTTTTTTTTTTTTTTTTTTTGCGATACCACCTTGCATAGTACAAATGTCTCTTGTATTCTAAGGAGAAGTTTTCCAATAAGCAAGCCAGCCAAAGTGATGCTCCCATTATTGTACTGTAAGGTATAAGCACCCTTTGGGCCAACTTTGATCCTGACACATCTGTTGCTATGTCACTAACGAAAGTATATTTAAAGCCTAGTACACATGATGAGAATATTGGACGAAATATTGTTTGTCTCATATCGAAAAGCAATAGGTTACTAAAGTTGTAAAAATTCCCGCAAGATAGAATACAAGTTCTGAAGTGATAACTTTTGCTTCCCAGCATGCGCAGTCTTGGCCACACCGTTTCCACAATAGTCAAAATATACTATATAGTCGAAAAGCGTTCATCCTGAAACTTTTTTTGCTTGTCCCTTTTGGATATTTTCACATTAACTACGATGATTGGCTCTCAAAAGCTGTGTACTAACGAATAGATCATCACACAATCGCTCAGAATGCTGTTTTTTTGTCCGATATTCTCATCGTGTGTACGGTTCTTTAAAGGTGGATAAGAAGAGAGAGACAGAAGAAGCCAGAAAAGTTTTAGTGGCATTCATAAGTAGTTTTATGAACATTTCAGTGCAAATGGAAGGATATCAATGTTTTCAATATTGCAATTTTTTATTTTTTTTTCCCCTACCCTAGCCATCCCCCTCCCCTTGCTCTACCATGTAGCTGTGTAATTTTAGCTCTTGATCATCTCCTATTTGTCACAGAAGAACACTTGATACAATGGTTTCTTAACCACTTCAGCCCCGGAAGATTTTACCCCCTTAATGACCAATCTGGCACTGCGTCACTTTAACTGACAATTGCGTGGTCATGCGACTCTGTACCCAAACAAAATTGATTTATTTTTTTTCCCCACAAATAGAGCTTTCCTCTGGTGGTATTTGATCTTCTCCTGCAGTTTTTTTTTTTTATTTTTTTGCGCTATAAAAAAAAGTCAATTTTGGGGGGGCAAAAAGCAATCTTATTTGCTATATCTTCCAAAAATTTATGTAAAAAAAAAAAAAAAAAAATTCTTAGTTTTAGGCCATTATATACTACATATTTTTTGGGGGGAAAAAAATCACAATAAGTGTATATTGATTTTGCACACAATTTACAGTGTCTACAACATAGATTTATGGCATTTTTTGTATGTATGTATGTATGTATTTTTTTTTTTTTTTTTTTTTGGGACTGCCACACTGCAGCGGACAGATCAGACACTTTTGACACTATTTTGGGACCATTGACATTTTATACAGCGATCACCTCTAAAAATAGCCACCGATTTACTGTATAAATGTCACTGGCAGGGAAGGGGTTAACACTAGGGGCTGATCAAGGGGGTTAACTGTTACCTGGGTGTGTTCTAACTGTAGGGGGGATGGGCTCACTAAAACATGACGGATCACTGTTCCCGATGACAGGGAACAGAAGATCCCTGTCATGTCACTAGGCAGAACAGGGAAATGCCTTGTTTACATTTACCCATTCTGCCTCTCCTTGCCATGAGTGCGGGCCACCAGCAAATATCGAGTCGGTGGGACGTAGGGTACACCCATTTGCCCAGCCGTGCCAGTGTAAATTGGCGCACGACGGAGCTTGGGGAAGCCTGGCTTTAGAAAAGGCTGGACTAGATCATGGGATACCTTTACTGGTCAGAGGTGATCTATGATAAATGCTCATTTAGGGCTTACCATTTGACAGGACATGTATAACCGATTTTAAAAACAGTTTGCTGCTCTTGGGGTTGATTACATTCATGTAAACATGCAGAACACGAAAAATAAAGTCCCATTAGGTGATGAAACAAAGTGCTTAAATTGGCATCTCTTGTGCAGTGGTGTTCACTGGGTGCCCCACATAGATGTACACTGACCCTGGATGTTGACCAACTATCGCTAGTATGGTCGTTTAGGCATGTGGGGATACCCCTAGGGAGCCTGTTGAAATGACGTCTCATGCATGAATGCACCTCATAAGTATGGATGTACATGACAAAGGAGAACCTCCTGTTTGCGGTGTTCGGCTCGATTCCCGGGTAGTTTCGTATGGGCGGAAGTGACACGGTGAAACCTTCGGCGTTTTGGCCTGTCACAAAGCCATTAGCCACTTCCTGATGATGACTTTGTGACAGGCCGAAACATCAAAGGTTTTACTGCGTCATCGCGTTACTTCCGTCCTTATGGAACTACCCGGGAATCGAGCTAAACAGCGGCTTTTCCTATCGGGGCTGATTACCCTTAATAATCACTTGCTACATACGCCGGGTGCCAGGACTATAAGGCACTTTTAAATGTGAGTGAATTATTTTAATTTGTGTATTTTTAATAAACCTGGTTTACGGCATTGCGCAATGACGGTTCTCCTTTGTCATTTCCATCCATACTTATGAGGTGCATTCATGCATAAGACATCATTTCAACAGGCTCTCTAGGGGTATCCCCGCATCCCTACATGACCATACTAGGGATAGTTGGTCAACATCCAGGATGAGTGTACATCTATGTGGGGCACCCAGTCTGAAAACCATTGCACAGGAGATGTCAATTTAAGCATGAGCACTTTATTTCATCACCTAATGGGACTTTATTAATTTTTTGTCTTCTGCATGTTTACATGAATGATCAACCCTAAGCACAGCAAACTGTTTTTATATTCTCACTTTGCTTCTTTGCCATTTGCTTATTAGCAAGTTTTTTAGTGCAGCTGGAGTTTGATGATCAGTTCTTTTATCCATAGGCGCTAAGGTTTATATTTTTCTGATGCATAACAGATTGTGGGATATTAAAGCACTAATTGCTTAATTGAATGTACAAATGTCATATGTATTTTTTTATTTTTATTTCAGACCACTGATAGAAATGTTAACCCATCGCTATTTTATTACGATACCCTATGATGAATGCAAGAGGAGAAGGAGGTATTTATATTTTCTATAAAATGCGCATTAGAATTTATTTTCAGATATTCAGTATTGGGAGCTCTGGATCTCTTGAAGACTAGTCATTGCCCCCTATTGTGTCAGATGTGAAAGAATTGGGTGAGCAGGACATTAAAAAGTCAGTACAAATTTAAGCCAGAAGTTCAGTGTAGAGGCAGTGTTCTGGTTGCAGAAAAAAACCATGGGATAGGGCCACGTAGACCTTATGTATAGCTACCAGAAATAACCAAGCTAGGATTTGGGCAGAACTGTGGTGAAAGTAATAACCTTTCAATAACCTTTAAAAAAAAAAAATCCTTTAAGGATTAAACAACCATCACTCTTGCCAAATTGTAGTAGTTAGGAGATGACCTTGATGTGTACCTGTCTGCACTCAGAAATGCTCATGGCTAACATTAAAGACCTCAAAAGCAAAGAAGTAAGTTCCATAGCCAAGAACTCAATGTTTTCTTTCCCATCTGCCAACATCCTTGACAGCTGTGCTTAGATTTAAATAGTGGTGAGGGGTTAACCTCTGTCAGAATTGTATTGCTCTGTGTCCCCATTAGGGAGATTTACTTTCTTACATCCCCTTCCCATCATCCACTGCCACAATTGTTTCTTTTTGGGGGTGGAGCGGGTATCTGGTTTTGACAGGTACCTGCTCCCACTTCTGGCTAGATGCGCTGTGGCGATCTGAGCCGGCAGCTCAGCCCCCCGCAGTCTTCTGGGACACATCACAGGTCCCAGAAGACTAGGGGACCATTCACAGTGCAACAGAAAACCAGCTGTGAAGCTTCACTGTTGGTTTCCCTGACGATGTCCCTGTACCTGAAAGCTGGTTGAAGAATCGTCTCGGGTGAGGACATGACTGGATCCCAGGACAGGTAAGTGTCCTTATATTAAAAGTCATCAGCAACAGTATTTGTTTTGGGTGGAGCCAGAAGCTCCTCTTTAAAACCAGCTTATTGTTTGTTTTTTTAAATTTTACTACAGGGGGAAAATAAGTGGCAGCCAGAAGCTTTTAGGTACCCAAAGCTCAACTCTATCTTTTGATGAACTGCTAGATTTGCAGTATAAACTGCATGTAGCTGTGCCTAATATACAGCATTTCGCACTGTTCCGGGTACTAGACAGGAAGTCTCGAACCCGGAAGTAGTCCATCGCAGTGGCGCTCAACTATTCAGAATACATTGTTTTCCCTATCAATGAGTCAGAGTTTGTGACATCAGCACGCCTCTCTGACTCAGGAAGATTTGTATTCATTGAGAGAATACACTGCTTTCTCTGGCTGAGCACCACTGTGATGGACTGTGTCCTGGGTATGAGATAGGAAGTCTCGGACGGAAGACAGTATGGCATGCTGTATGTGGCCGCAGCTGCATACAGTTTATACCGCTATATCTAGCGGCCTCACAGGTTAGTGAGGGGCATGGTTTGTTTGGCCCAAACAATGTAAAGTATATTAAAAGATGGAGTTCAGCTTTAAAGCAGAACTAATGTTTGCTGTACTTGCCTGCCTAAGCAACCTTTCCAGCAGTGAAACCGTTACACCCTGCCTCGCCATCTATGCTTCCACTTTTGCCCAATTTTATATCAGACTGTTTTTGGCCATTTTCACTGGCTGGTCCAGGATAACATGACTACTGTCCAATCGCCCCGTAGTTTTCCTCCTGGCATCCAAGGAATGACCAGACTGTACAGTGAGCTGCATATGCTCACATGCTTGGACCGGCGTACAGTCGTTAAATGCTAGTAGGTAGCCAAGATGCTTCCATGGCAGCAGAGACATAGGGGTTTATTTACTAAAGCTGCAGAGTGCAGAATCGGGCTCACTTCTGCCTAGAAACCAATCAGGTTTTATTGCCAAAGCTTAGACAAGTTATTTGGCAATATTTTTTTATTCCTTATTTACCTACATCAGTCATACCACCGGAGACCCTTTTTATTAATTGAAAAAAAATTTGAAAATGTTTGGAACTGAAAAAAAACTTGTACTGCTCCGTCAGTCATGTTTGTCCTACATGAAGGTGAATATCTATCCCACTTTACTTTGAGAAGTGTCTGCTGAAGCTTCGTCATTGCCCTCTGTGTGACAGCAGCTGTGTGTAGGAGTTGAATGAGGACGGAAGACACTTGTCTTGTTTAACTATTACACAGTGTTGCATTGAAACATGCTTTTATTCATTATATAGACTTGTGGGGTGTTTTTTTTTTTTTTTTTCTTTCTTTTTTTTTTGGGGTTATTTGGACATACGTTGCAAGTATTATAACATGTCCAATATTCCTCATTTAGTATTCCATAAATACATGCTTGTTATGTTTTTCAATATATTCCAAATGCAGAGCCACCAATACTGACCTCCTTTTGCAATACTGTGCTGCATGGCAATGATTCTCTAAAATCTGAATCCGCAGTTTGTTCTAAGTTATCGCAAACTATATTGAATCTATTACATTGGCAGTACAGCCACAAAACTGTCATTTTCTGATAGAGAATTCTAAAGTGGGCCCATGTACCTTTCCTTGAAATGGCTGTATTAGAATGTCTTTGTTAGAATATATATTTGTACAGGGAGTTGTTACAGTAAAGTAAACCTGGCAGCAGTGCTGGTCTGGGATGGGATTCTGTGAAAATAGCAGAGTGATTCATGGCTCTGGAAGCTGAAGTGTTAATGGCAGCAAGCTGCGCTGTGTGTTCTATCACAGGAGACAGTTGTTCGCGGTGAAAGGAGGGCGAGGCCCCAATCGGTCAGCAATTTATAACCAGCGCGCTATACACTGTGCTACTAGTCACCTCTGCAGGATTATAAGCTGGAAAAGTCTGATAAAGAACATAACGGCGGCTTATCAGGGGCGGATGTATGCATATCTAACTTTGTGTTCGGGCAGATTTGAGCTTTTTTTTTTTTTTTTTTAATTTATTTATTTATTCTTTTCCCTTTTCATATTCAAAATTTCCTCTTCCTGACTGCCTTTGAAACCATCCCCTTGGACTGCATTGCCACATTCCCATTAGATTTGTGTCGCCAGTACCTATACACTCCTGTAAAAGTCTCATGTACTTGTGGGCTTCCGCTTCCGCTTCCACTCATACAAGTCTCCATGGGTCCCAGCAACACATTGTGCACAAATGTAACCAGAGTGTGGCAGCATGGCTCCTGTGTTTCAAAAAGACTCTGAGGGGGGAATTTAGACATTGAAAATTATGTTTAGTAACTGATTTATGAAAACAAGATTTTTTTTTTTTTTTTTTAAAGTGGTGATAGTAAATACAGCGGGGGGGGGGGGGGGGGGGGGGGCTTCCCACTTGCAAGTTGAGAGCATAATGTGCTAGTATGCATCACATGCTATAGCACATTTTGAGAGACTCCTTTTTTTTAAAGGCTCCTTTAAAAACCAAGCCCTCCAGCCGGCAAGCTGACAGGGCTTCCATCCTCTCACGGTCTTCCCTCCGGGTCCGGACATTTGAATGATCAAGCCTCGATGACGTCACTCCTGCACGGGAGCCATGATCGCTTGGTTGCATGAAGTATGCCACCAAGGGATGGCATACTTCAGAGCACAGTGCACATGTGCCGTTGACATCACAGGCTTTAGAAATTACAAATATCCTAAACTGCATTTAGGAGATATTCCTTATATCATCTGTATATTCTAAACTTACTTGTAGGTACAAGTCGTCACAAAACGGTGTTTACTACCATTTTTAATATCAGGTTTTGGCTACATGCCTCTCGTACAAAAATCTATAATTGACCTTTATGCCCCAGGGGGGTGCTATTCATAACATTTTAGGAGCATTTTAGATTTTCAGTCCTTAGAAATCTGCCAGTGGTTCTCCCAGCAGAACAAAAATATTAAAATTAAGCTTGGGGAAATATATATCTATCTGCATATGCTCCCGGTTATGGGTGGACCTTGGGCATCCACACAGGGCTATTGGTCCCTTATTTTACCTGATGACATCAGCATGCAAATGCCAGCCAGAGTACATGCAGATGGAAGGAGCCTGTCAATGCAAGGCATAAGTTGAGTATTACACCTCATTTCTCTACCCCCCCCCCCCCATCTACATTTAATACTCAAAGTGCGATAGGGGATCACTGCAAGGGTGCTTTTAATGTTCACTTAAAAGTGTAATTAGAAAAATTTTGTGAATCTTGGGTAAATACATTGCTGTAGAACCCTTATTGCTTGAGCGGAGAGACAGAGGGAAACCAACGATGTTATTGTGCCTCTTGCACCGTAGTTTATAATTATTTAAAGCAGATTTTCCAATCTGATCAAAATGTACCACCCCATACTTCTGTTCAAAAATTGTCCATACTATTTTTAGTTAAAGTGGAAGCAAATCCAGCCCATGCCGGAAATGTAACTGTTACATTGGTTGTGCTCTGATCCAAACTGTCAAACCATCCAATGGCTGGTGTCGTAACTGATCACATGTGCAGCATCATGGCAATTTAAGATTAAGCGGAGGACAAGATGGCAGATTCCTTGGCTGAAAACGATAGGAGGGTTTACTTCCCCTTTTAAAGAAACCTTGCCAATTAGCATCCGCTTTAGATGTGAATCTTGTTATCTGCATGTGATGTTGTGTCCATCACTGGGCGGGTCTGCTGATGATGAAGCCATAGAGGTCATTTTCCAGGGATGGAGAAGTGATACGCCTGCCTCTTCATGCTGTCAGATCCTGCGAGGGGGTGGTGGGTAGCATTTGTGGTGAACAAATTAAAAAAATGGTTAACGTTTGCACAGCAGTGTGAATTGTTACTTGCTCAAGTAGGGAAATCTTCCCCATTCTTTCTAGGGGGAGGACAAAAATTGCCCTATTCCCTGGCCTATATGCATGCATTAGAGAGAGCAATATATTTATAATGGCAGGAGAAAAAAATTGTCTGGAGTTTTTTGCTCTATGCCTTTTTTACCCTTTCTGGTTTTACCAGCTGTTCTCTGTACGATGTGCGTATCACCTAGATCTCAGAACAAACTTATCAATCTTCTTGCTAAGTCATACCTCGTGATAATACAGTACGCCTGAGTGCCTATCTCCAGACATTGTGTGCCAGAATTGGAGTCAATCTCGTGTTTCTCCTTATCACTATAGGAACAGCTAAAGTGCCTGCTGTCAAAGGGCAAGTGAGGATTCACAAAGTTCTTCTATCTTACAGAGCAGCCCCTGCCACGGACGTCAGTGCGTGCGCCTCTCTGAATTTGTGCTTCTGTGAAATCCAGACCATTGTACGGAGTTGTAGAATGAGTTTTGTTATGCTGTGATGAACGTAACAAACCTGTACTGATAGAAAAACCAAGGCTCCCACCTTTTTAAATATGTTGGTTGCTTTGCTTTACAAATACTTTTTTGTTGTCATTGGCCTGTAATAATTATGCCAATGAATGCCCAGACTCCTAGTCTGCGTGTTCCTTGATTCAAAGTCTATTACTTTTTTTGTAATGCAACAAAATCACCACATCAGCATGATGGGCAGAGTACTGACATTTTCAGCAGTGGCAAGCTCCAACCCCCATATCAGCTGGTGGTATATTTTCTTTGGAGGGGGGGGGGGTTCGACAAACTATGCATCCACAGCCACCCCATCCGGTTGGGTCACCACAGACACTGAGCTGACGGGGGGGGGGGGGGACAGGAGAGCCGCGAATGATGGAGGGATGTAAACTGACCATGGTAGTCAGGGCTCAGCAGCCATGATTATCACGGTCAGTACACAGAGGGGGACACAGGAGGTGGCAGAATCCAACCAGGTTTTTTACAGTTTAGAGGGGCAGGTTAAGCACAAGCACTGCTGTTTAATTTGCTATAGAACAGGATCCTTCCCATCCGTGGGTTTTTTTTTTTTTTCTCCAAACACTTTAACACAAGTTGATAAGCACAGGCACCTTCTGGCTGACAGAGGAGATAGGTACGTTGGAATACGTAATAAAACTGCAGGCAGTACATGTCTGACCAAGCGACTGTGCAAAGGAGGTATCTTTTGATTGGGAAAATTACATTTGACAAACTACTTCTCTCTGATCTGTGTGTGCTGAAAAAAATTGGAAACTTCTTGCTCACGACAGTCTTGTATAACCACCAAGTGTGTCTATAATAGCAACACTCTCGGGTCTGGTCTCTTGTTTATTATGATAACTTCGCCCTCACTAGATTTAATTGGGTTTTTCAATGTTGTGTCAACAGCTCTAGAAATTACACCGTTCCAGATCCACCGGGACTTTTTGATGGCCATGTCTGGCCAATGTATGTGAAACACAAGAAGATTATGGAAGACTTGAATGTTGGTGTGGGTAAGTGTTATTTGGTACTATACATGTCTCTCTACAGGCAAATTTTGCATTCCATGTAATATAAATATTGCTGTCTTTTTTTTTTTTTTTTTTTATAGAAAAACTTGATGGAACACACACGCGGGAGGAATTATTTAACAGAGTATATGGAGATGTGCTAAATCTGTTAAATTGAAGGTATTTTTCTATTTTAGTTTTAGAATCTTATCTTTTTGAAAGTCTTACAATCCAATATGTATTTAAAGGATAATGGAAAGAACCCGCACTCTGGTATCCGTCCAAATTCTTTCTTCGATAACCACCAAGTACAGAGTAACTGCTAACATGTTTCCTTATTTAAAGGATAAGTTCACCTTTTGGAACATGTTACGTGTGTGTGTGTGTGGGGGGGGGGGTTCTGCAAAGTGTGTGTATGCAATATTTTATATAATTTTATTTCCAAGGGTAGCCACATCACTCTATGCTTGAAGTAAATGCCCAGGTACTCACCCACATAGAAATCCATGTAAATCCAAAACTGGTTTACAGGCACTTGCAGGTCTTGCAGAGGAGAAAGATCAAAAACAGCAGTGTTTTTTTATTGTCAACATTCCGATGAAGCGCAGTCCATCTTTCTTGAGAGAGATGGACTGCGCTTCATCAAAACATTAACAATAAATACACTGTTGTGTGTGTTCATCTTCCTCTGCAAGACCCGTGAGCCTCCTAAACCAGTTTTGGAGTTTTAGATTATAATTTTTTATTTTTTATTTTTTCCTTTCAGAAGGTGAACTTATTTTTTAAAGGCTTCCCTGCTTAAAAGATATGATTTGTATGTAGTGCATACATAAAGGCTTTGTTTTTACTCTAGGACTGAAAACCATTGTATTTTTTGCAGGTTTAAATATAGTTGCTTTATACTTCTGGAATCTTGCTGTTACCTAATAATAATTTTTTATACTCCGGTGTAAACCTAGTATATTGAGAATTTGTGCTACATTGCAATGATTTGGGTCCATACACATTTCACATTACTATTCGTGTGGTTATACCCTAGCAACTAGAGGACCTCATTGACCTCTGTAGATATATGTACACAGTTTGGTGGTCTTGCTAGTCTGTATAGTAAATTATTACCATTGGCAACCTGTGTAATTTTTGCAAAAAAAAAATTACAAATTTGTATTGGCCCGTCTTGTATGCTCATATAGAGGAGATTACCTCTTCATGGCTCAATTACGACACCTCTGACTTGATACCGTGTCACCTTTACACCAAAGGACAGTGAAACCAGGTGACCGCCTAACTGCTGCTGCATGGACATCTCTTTAATATCTGCTAAAAAAAGAGGGTGGGAAGAATAAAAAAAACATGTTTACAACCAGCATATGGCACAGGCAACCACAACTGTGTATAAAATGGTTCAGTTGTGCTAGCAGCAATGGAGACCAGAATCTACTTTCAATCATATAATAAAGCAGATATTTTGTGATTTTGAAAAAATTACTTTAAACCCAAAAACTGCTGTTAAGGTGCTTTTACCAGTGTTGGTCTCGTGCTTATCTATAGGGGGTATCCTCGCTAGAAAAAATTGAAACTCGCTGGACACCACCCTTAATTTATACTTCTGGGTAAAACCTTTTACTATTTCCTTTTTGAAGAGGAAATTTAATTTCTGAATTTGTTCTGTAAACCTGCCATATTGCTTTCTGTAGTGGTTCTGCTTCAAATCTTTTTAGTTGCCTGATGTTGGGATTCATGTTTATGTTCTAATGTCTGCCTTTTCTTTATTTTACAGAGTTAAACTGCAATAAGAAGTGGCCTTTACACCAGAGATGCATTATGGATTTTAATTTATTTTACACTCCCTCCATCAGAGTTTTTTATTTTATTTTTTTTGATTGAAGAGAACTATTTTGGAAATACGTTTTTGAAAAGAAAGCACTCCACCCGAATAAACACTTCGTTTAAAAAAAAAAAAAAAAAAAATGGTTGTTTTTAATTACTTGTCACATCTTTGAAAGAAAGCTTCGAATTTTTTTTTTTTTTTCTGGGATTCAAGTGCTTCCTGGTGAAGCTGCATGTGTTCTAAAGATTCATCATGGCCTACTGAAGAAAGGCCTTGCCAAACTTTTTTTCTTTAAAGAGAAACCATATGCATTTGCATTATCCGCTATACTCCCATTATTCTTGGTGTGTGGACCTTGCTTTGGTCACTGGATGACTGAATTCAATACAATGGCAGCTCTAATTTATATTTTGTCTGATCAGAGTAACTGTGGCAGGGGTGATTTTTATCAAGCAAATATCTAGGGGAAAAAACAAATGCAGCGCCACTGCATTTAAGAACCGGCCAGCTGCAATGTATACTAATTTTTTATTTGTTTTTTCAGTGCACTTTAAAAAGTGGCCTAAGTTCCATATTATGTTGGCACAATACTACAGTTGAGCCACAAAGGGGGTTAGGTATTTATGAATCTGTGTACATGGCATAGATATCCTAGCAAGAAATCACATTTGCCACATAGTGTGTCATGGCTTTTTTTGTGTGTGTAATGCTTGAGTTGTGAAAATTGGCTTGTCCACCTGATTCTGAAAAGTATGGAAGTTAAAGTGAACCTCCTATGAAGCAAATCTGTTTGCTCGGTGTCCCCCCTGGGGATAGTTTCCTTGTAGTTCCTGTCCATATGTTGGATGACTTGCAGAATGGGAAGAGAAATCTCTGATGGGCACACAGTCTGAATTTAAAATCTGACAGTAGCCTGCTCCATCCATTTCTTAAAAAGAAAATATTAACTAGAGCTAAGACTTAATGAAACCATGTGGTTTCTGCTCTTAGTCAGAAAAGCTCCTTCTCTTGTAGCCAACTGTAAAAAATTTATTTTTTTACCTTCTGAACTAAGCCTTCCAACGGACAGGTCCAGTGGCTGGGTCGGTAATTTTGAGAGGGGAACAAAAGGTTCATTTTCTGATTTTATAAAGGTAATAGTTGCATTGCAAAAGTTCTTCTTAAGAACCGACCCAAAAAGTTTAAAATGGACTACAGGTTTGCTTTAAATGCCAATTTTTATTTGTCAAAAAATAGGACATTGACTTATTATTATAATTTTTTTGATTGGCCTTTTATTTATTTTTGCACTAACATAAAAGCATGTTGTATATTAAACTTGCTTTTTGTAATTTTTATAAAACTTGCATGGCCATACTGTGTTTAATATCTTTTGTGAATCCATCTTTTATTTATGCATGGGCATTGTGTGATGTGTATTAAAGTATAAAAACTCTCAATATCAAAAATGTCTCGGGAAACTGCCACAGATTTTCTTTAATGCATGTATCCATAATGCTGTATGAATGTGAACGTTTTATGTGCTGTGACTAGGTATAAATCCTAAGTGACCAGTCTGGAAGTTAGAGCTGGAAAAAGTGTGTGTATGTGTGGAACTTTTTGATTTTATATAGAGGGGGGGTGGGGTTAAAACCCATGTCTGGATCACGGTTACTAGCATCAGGACATTTTTCTGCTTCCACTACCACAGTCCAGTCCCTCTAAAGCAGGGGTCTCCAAACTTCCTTAACAAAGGGCCACTTTCCTGCCTTTCAGACTTTAGGAGGACAGGACTGTGGCCAATGGGAGCAGAAAATGCCCCAGCATCGATGGTGGTCCACAATGTCTCAGGTTTTGTGGTCAGTGGGAGGAGGATTAATGCCCCATCCTTGGGTCAGTGGGAGGAGGATTAATGCCCCATCCTTGGGTCAGTGGGAGGAGGATTAATGCCCCATCCTTGGGTCAGTGGGAGGAGGATTAATGCCCCATCCTTGGGTCAGTGGGAGGAGGAATAATGCCCCATCCTTGGGTCAGTGGGGGGAGGAATAATGCCCCATCCTTGGGTCAGTGGGGGGAGGAATAATGCCCCATCCTTGGGTCAGTGGGAGGAGGAATAGTGCCCCATCCTTGGGTCAGTGGGAGGAGGAATAGTGCCCCATCCTTGGGTCAGTGGGAGGAGGAATAGTGCCCCATCCTTGGGTCAGTGGGAGGAGGAATAGTGCCCCATCCTTGGGTCAGTGGGAGGAGGAATAGTTCCTCCAAGAGCCGAACAAAGGCAAGCAAAGGGCCACATCTGGGCCTTGGGCCTGCAGTTTGGAGACCGCTGCTCTAAAGCCTGAATGATAGTAAACTGGCCCTTTGTTTAGAAAGTTTGGAGACCCCTGATTTATTATATTGCAGCATACCAGTTCTTAGATGTGATGCCTGCATTAGTTTCCCTTTTTTGAGCTTTTGTCTATTTTTATCTGGTGTTCCAGCCAGTAAGTGTTTTTTTTTCAACAGAACAAGCTCTCTTGCAATTCGGAAACAGTTAAAATATCTAAAATTAGGCAGGCAACAAGAAGAAAATGGGGAACTGCCTGTTCAGAATCTCCTGAAGGACCAGTACCTGCATCTAAGCCAGATAAGGTAAAGCCCTCTGCAAGCCAAGGAACTGCCATAACTAAAGCCTAGTACACATAGGCTGAATATCGGACAGCATTGGCCGGTTCAATAGAAACTGCCTGACATTTGGCCAGCTTCTGTCGAAGAGGCATGACCAAAAAAAGTCTTCTAATCGGCTCCCAATCAGAGCTCTCAGCCAATGGCTAAGAGTGCTGACTGGAGTGTTCTGGCGGGGGATCGTAACCTGTCAGAACACAATAGAATAACAGGGGAGATTACTGTACCAACATTAGATGGTTAGTACTGCGGCTCCAGCCTGAGCTGTCTTATAATTTATTTATTTTTTTCCCCCCAGACTTTGTTGGATTGCACATAAAGCTACTAGTGTGTACTAGGCTTAAGAGAAGCTCATGGATAATGGACCTTGTTTCATACCAGGACAGATGTGTTCATTGACTCCCAAAGAACACTAGGCCTCAACCAGCAAGAGGTTGGGAAGCAACAATCCACCAAAAAAATGTAACATTATACTTGGGAGAGAGCTAATATAGACCAACATGAGGGGGAAACATATACTAGAAATCCCTAGAAAGGAACCTTGGACAAATAAAAAGCAGTCAACAGGAGAAGGCCAAAATGATATATCTCACCCTTGAGGTTTAGGGAAAGGAGGTTCTATGCCAAGAATACACCAAGATAACCTTGAATTGTGAGAGCCCTTTCTGCCTAAATATCCCAAAGTGATATCGAAATGAGCAAAAGGTACCTCACAAAGCTAGGTAGGGATGCTGTTATCCTGATACACCAGGAGAATAAAAGGATAAGGAGGGACCCAGCCACTTAATAATCCAAAACACACCTGCAGCAGGATGCTAGCATGTCCTGCCTGCTAACAATCCACAATAGCACAGCCATCCAACAATGGATGTTTTCTGCCATGCAGGAGATGAGGAACACCCTGGTGCTTAACCCCCACCCTTCAGTGTGAAGACTACAAGCTGAAGAAATTCAAATGGTGATTTATTGTCTCTCAGGAAGACAATGTGGTCAAAAATAGCATACCCAGCATTGTTGGAACCAGGCTGCTTGTCCTGTCACAGGAAGAACGCCCAAGCATTCCTGTAGGTGAAAGTCCTGCAACACTTTAGTGATGTCCAACTGAGCTGAGGCCAGGTAACTGACCTGTCACAGTGGGATCCCCTGGTAAAGCAGGGACTGTCTGCTGGGAAACCACCATATTCACCATCTGGATGTATCACTCTGATTTTTAGGCCCTCAAACTGAAATGTCAACAAGCGAAAAGACTGTTATGAGGGTATTCCCTCAACCCTGTAAGCCCTCAAGGGGAAATAAGGGACCAATGACCCTCAGGAAGTGAAACTTTGTTAGTGAGGAACAGACAATGCTATACACCTGGGAAGCCCTAGCCCATTGAAGCTTGCAGGTGTTTGTCTGCAGGACTCTGAAAAGCTAACCCTCTCAGGATACCAGTGGTCGAGGGATCCTGCTTGAGGAAATCTACTTATTCACACAGTTTGACAAAAAAAAAATAGTTACCTCCAACACAGGTCAGAGGACTAAACTCGTTAATTCATACTTTGATTTCCGGAGGTACGGTGTCAGGGAAATCCTAAAAGACGAGAGTGGCTTCATGTTTATTGGTATTCCTGTTTAGGTGGATCACTGGTGCATCCTTCAGTAAGAGCAGACCACTTCTTTATGAATGCCCTCCTTCAAGGCAAAGGTTCGACACACTAGACCTAAGTAGCGGGCTAAAGCCCTAAAAGACCCATGGGCTGGAAGGCTAATCTTGTAGATGCAGGTTAACATGCATTACATTGAAAAGGTTTGAAACCACTTGTAAATCTAAACAGCAGGAGACTGCAGTGCCTCAAAAAAGTATCTCCAAATATGGACACTTGGGACTTTGAATCAGAGATAGTAATATCCCAATTTCATTTATGGCTCAGGCGAATCTGAGACAGGCTCTGCAGGGGGTGCATGCTTAGAGCCTGTGTGGGCAGAGTGCCTCAGTATCTGAGTACCAACTGCTCGGAAGTCCAGAGTGATCATGGAGGTCCCTGTGGGCATGCGGGAGGTCCGATGGAGCAGAGGAAGACTCCAATTATGACAATAGGGGTCCAGGTTCTGGATTACGAAAGCTGGTTTTCTCTGGGCATACTAAGTAATCACCCCCAGAACCACGCTAGGAAAGTATTGTCTGTGGCAGCTGACTGTCCTCTGTGTCTTAGTGAAAACCTGTTGCATCTGCAGAGCACAAATGCAACCAGGTCATGCTGTGAGGTAAGGCCTCATGTGCTCACAAATCTGGGTAGCTGGTACTGATGAGGAAATGTTGGTAAAGGAGCTGTGCATGTGTGGAACACTCCACCCAGTGTATGTCAGTGCTGGATCCCTCAACCCTTATTGTGGGAAATTTGAAAAGGCATCCAATGATGCAAACAGCCTCGTTGACCTTACTCACGGAGTCCTCAGAGACGGGGTCATCATAACTAGCTGTGCCACAGCTATGGACCTGAAAGGCACTCCATGGCTATCCAACAGCACACTAAGGTCTGGACAGCACCACAATGCTGAGCCCAGTGCCAGAGGTCACATTTCAGGATAGCTCTTGCGGGTATTGGGTACAGCCTCCAAAGCTAGTGCTAAGGAAATTCTGATCCTGAATAGCTGCTATGCAGAAACTAGCTCAAGTGTCTGTGTGGTAAGGAATCTCAACTGAAGTCTTTTGAGGGGAAAAAAAAATGTGAAGAAGGCTCGAGCCTTTTTTCAGCATAAATGAAATCCGAACTCCTGGAATACTAGCAAAAGAAAACTGGGGCTTACTGGGTAGAGGAGGGGTTATAGAGAGGCTGGTTTACATTTTTTCTGTTTCCCAGTGTCCCAACCCGCTATAGGCAGCAGTATAATGTATTGGCTTCTACATGGATGTCTTAAATGTATGTATATTTGTCATTTACATTTCAATAAGCACTGACATTGTTACACATTACAGTAACTGGTGCAGAAAGAGCTGATGCCTGCAGTACACAGGTTAAGAAAAGGTCCAGCAGTTACAGGTGTGTTCCCACTGAGGAAGCACTCTAGGTTGTACAAGGGTCATCCTAGGTCCCTAACTGGTTACTAAATAATTACACTGTATGGAAATCTTGTGTATCTCTTTGGAGTTCAGTGTTAGGTTTCATGTGCCAGTTATGGAGATAGAATTTGTGTTTTGGCTCAATTTCCTCAGCAGCCATAGACTATACTTATGCTGGGATCCATCCAATTCTGTGACAGGCTCTGGAAGCTATGCTAGGAATCCATTGTGCTTGTAGTCCTATCATCAAACCCTGGTAATAAAACAGCTCAAGTATATGCTGCACACAATCAGAAAATACTTCAGTATGAAGTTGAATGTGGAACAAAATTTCTCCTTAGTGAAGGGATGAGAACACTTTTTTGTCTGATATTTCCTATCCCTTTTGTCACCAGCACAAAGTGTTCTTATTGTGGTTTGTGTTACAATAAGTGAGGAAACATCTTAATCCTAATAGTATCTGACACTAGTTACCAGGACAGGAAGTGAGATCATACATGCTCAATGGTAACCTGAACATAAATATATTAGTACAGTAGGGACTGAATAGAACGTCAGCCAGGTTTCTCTCTGCTGCCTTAATCCATGGTGATGTTGGATGAGATCAGAGGTCAGGACAAACCTTCCCAGTGGTAACAGCTATGAAGAAACCTTGGTGGAAGGGGTTAGAACTTCAGTCATGCTTTTACTTAACGTATCTGCCACTAGCATATTCTGATATGATTCTAAAGGTGCCTATCTGAATGTAATCCAACCTTAGCTACAGTACATTAACCAAACAAAACATCTATGCAAATAGCATAACAGGTATTTAGTACCACGTAACTATGATAACTTGAATTAAGTTGATCTTAAACCAAGTAACAATGTGTACAACACTATCATTAATCAACTTCGAATGCTTTCACTGTCTGTAACTTGTAAACCATCACTACACTTTGCTGAAGGATATTAAAGTAGTAAACTCTGCTAAATTTTCTTTTTAGGGTCCCCCAGGTGGGTTATGCCATAATGTGCTAGTATGCACAGTATATAAGTACATTATGGCAGACTTAGCTGTTAAACAATGCTCTCCAGCGTTGTGGGATCAAGCCAGCAGGTGCCACGGCACTTCCATTTTGACCCAGTCTTCCTTCTGGGTTCTGCCCCTTCAGCCGTTTTATAGGCCGAGCCATGAGATCACTTCGGTGCCTGTACACTGGCAGGAAGGAGGACACGGATAGGGTCTCTTCTGTCATAAATACGCTGCATGTCAGCAAAATGTTTGAAAAATTAACTTTACTTCCTTCCCACCTGGCCTATATTAGGATGACGGGTGAGAGGTGGCTTTCCCATCCTGACTGGACAGCATATGACGTTCTTTCAGAAAGCACCACTTGCGGGCCACGTAATCTGTCACCGGCTGTGCCAATGGGACATAGCCGATGACTGATCAGTGTACCGGCTCGGTGTCTGTACCATATGACCAATCGCAGCAGGTCACGTGACAGTTCTACACATTGGATGGCTTCCTTTCATGCCATCCATTGTCTACAATTGTGTTGCTAGCTGTGACCGATCCATTTGATCACATGGTACAAACAGGGTCAATCACAGCCCATCTGTACCATGTGATTAATCACAACAAAACAACCTAATGAATCCGTTTCATTCAGTAAAATGCTTGCTTATAGCAATGTAATTCACTGTTCTAAGCAAACAATGTATAAATAAAAAATTCCTGATCACTTACCCAGCGTAATACAATGTTACTTTGGTAACAATATATTGCTCTAGTCAGTGTATTTTTGTACTGTCACCTGACCCTGATCACCGCCACACCAGTTATATGATGACACTGTACTCCACAGGTGACAGTATGTAACAATTATTAATTTTCCAAAAAATTACAACTTAAACTAAATACCTTGGACTGAAAAGGGGATATCTGTACTGTCTTGGCATTTTAGGGCTTCAAGCAATGAGATAGGCTGTCAGTACATCAGAATTGTTCAATTTTAAGATATATACCATAGTTTTTGGACTCTATAACTTACCTACAGACTAATATACACTGATTTGGGTTATTTTAACCAAATATCTGTAGCAGAATACATTTGGGCTAAATTTATGAAGAACAATTTATTTGCAAAACTTTATAACAGAAGCGAAGAAAAACATGTTTGGGTTTTTTTTCAAAATTTTCAGTCTTTTTTTCGTTTATTTAGCAAACAATAAAAAACCCTGTGGTAATTAAAGACCACCAAAAGAAAGCTCTGGTTGTGTGAACAAAATTATAAACATTTAGTTTGGATACATGGTTGCATGACCACATAATTGTGCAACAGTGCTTAACCTGTTGCTGCCTGCCCACCGTCATATGACGGCGGCTGATTCACACAGGACGTGTGCACAGCCCTGCTCTGTCGGTGTCGCTGTGTCCCCGGGACACAGCATGTCACCGACAGGGGTGAACAGCCACATGGTGGCTGTTCACCATGTGATCGGCCGCGATTACGTCACAGCCTTATAAAAGTGCACCTGTTACCCATCAGTGCCCACAAAGTGTACCTGTCACTCATCAGTGCCCACGAAGTGCACCTGTCACCGTCGGAGACTGCCATCAGTGGTGCACCTGTCATCCATAAGTGACCGTCGTCAGTGACCTTCATCTGTCACCTATCATTCTCATAAAGTGCACCAGTCACCATCAGAGACTGACACCAGTGACTGCCACACATCACCTGTCACCTACCAGTGACTGTCGCACGTCACCTGCTACCCACCAGTGACCGTCATTTGTCACCCGTCGCACAGCCCATCAGAAAAAATGTCCAAAAGATTCTATACAAGTGAGGAGGCTTTCCAGATCCTCTCCATGACGAGAGCAGCGAGAATATCCCCATCCACCACATGCCCATTTATTCTTCCGTAATGTCCAGGTCCTGATACGAGATGATAATGCACTTTCTTCATTTCAGTGACAACACCCAGTGCCCTCCCCGCAATCATCCAAATTACGATAAATTATATAAAATTTGCCCACTCATTAATTTCTTTTCCCAACGATTTGCAGAACTCTATGTCCCTGATAAGCATATATGTGTAGATGAGTCCCTGGTACCCTTTTCAGGCCGGCTAGGAATAAAACAATACTTTCCTAGCAAAAGGGCCAAATACGGAGTGAAAGTTTATAAGCTTTGCGAGAGAGTCACAGGATATCTGTATGCGTTCCGCATATACGAAGGAAGAGATTCCCATCTCCAGCCCCCTGAGTGCCCAGCCTTCATGGGCATAACTGGTAAAATTGTATGGGACCTGGCATACCCACTGCTGAAGAAAGGTTACCACATATACCTGGATAACTTTTATACAAGCCTGCCCCTTTTCAAACACATATTCCTCGCACAATATCAAACGGAGGACCTAGTGATGTAGTACCTAAAAATGCAGGGTGACTCTGCAGGTACTAGATAAAAATTTGTGCCAGCGTCCCCAAAATTATAGTAGTGAATAAATAGAGTCTAGGGATGGGACTTTGAAGGCACAACAATATTAAACTACAAAAAGGTAAGTTAGTTTAGGGGTTTTTATTTATAAAGTATAAAAAGACAAAGGACAAACATAAATGTTTAAAAACACATCAGACTAGGCATGAGACCTAATATTGGTATCCATGTGGAACCTATCCTGCAAGCTTATATAATAACGGAAAGATTATAAGTACATAAACAAATCACTTGGTCAAGGTGGAGGAGAGATACTTCCCCAAGTGTTACACAATAGGTAGTCAAAAAGCTAGCACAAGCAAATTGCTGCAGGTTTGGTGATCCACGGTGAGTAATCTCTGGTTGCTCTACATGTTTTGCGTTTCGCAGAACGCTTCCTCAGGAGCTAGAGATTCTAGATTAAAATACCATTTGAAAATGGTAAGATCAGGAACTGTTAATGATAATAAGGTGCATATGATCGCGATTCGATCAGAAGTCACTGTTGTCTGGAGTATAATGAAGACAGCAGCCGGCCATATACTGGGATCTCTCAAATGAAAGGTAGCACCAGGTATCCATAGATGAGGGAGTAAAGACTTTGTAGTAATAATGCTTAGGGTCACTGAGAGGAACCATGTAGATGCGCCGTCCGGTCAGTGAGGGACCGGTGCTGTAAGTATCGCCATACTCAGGAGTAGCAGAATGTATTTTGGGGTGTCATTTTTGCTATGTACATGCTATGTGTTGGAAATATCTTAAAAATTGACAGCTTTGTGGGGAAAAAAAATGCATTTTCATTTTTTTCCCACATTTTCCAAAAACGTCTGGAAAAAAATGAACAGTTCAAAAGACTCATTATGCCTCATAGATTATACGTTGTGGTGTCTGCTTTCCAAATTGTGGGTAATTTTGTGGGTATTTTTACTTCCTGGCTTGTTAGTGTCTCAAGAAATGAGATAGGTCTTCAGTACATCAGGTGTGATCAATTTCCAATGATTTGCACCATAGCTTGTGTATAACTTTCACAAAAACCAAATAATATACACTAATTAGAGTTATTTTTACCAAAGATATGTAGCCGTATAAATTTTGGCCAAAATTTATGAAGAAATATTACTAATTTGAAAATTTGGTGAAAGAATGCCTTTTTCTTTGTTCCTTTCATAAAATTTTGCAGTCTTTTTTTAAAACCACTAGTGATTAAATACCACCAAAAGAAAGCTCCATTTGTGTGAGAAAATGGACGCAAATTTCATTTGGGTACAGTGTTGCATGACTGAGTAATTGTCATTCAAAGTGTAGGAGCGCTGAAAGCTGAAAATTGGGCAGGAAGGGGGTGAAAGTGCCCTGTAGGCAAGTGGTTAAAGTTGAAAATTGGCCTGGGCAGGAAGTGGTTAATTAGGTCAGCCACAGACAAACAGACTGTGCAGTTTGCAAGTGCAGTTGTATTCATTCTTCCCAGAGCCTAGTAAATGTGGTGAAACCCTGTTGATTTCCATCACCCAATCATGTGCAAACAAAAATGCGGCTTTTTATCTTCCTTGTACCTGATTGGATATTCTTTACACATATTGAAGCTTCACCATATTAACTAAGTTCTGGGGAAAATGAGTGCAACTTCACTTGCAAAGTGCACAGTCTAACTGCGTTTAGTAAATGCCCCCTCCCCCCATAATGTCATATGCACAAGAACATTGGACCAGTAACTGAATCCATTTCATTTGTGTGGTCTCAATTACTATATACAATTTACAGCTTTATACCTAAATTTACTGCCAAAAGCCACTTAGCAATTAAAATAACTGGGTTTCTATCTATGACACAAGCAATCACAACACTATATTTAAGGACTTTATTAATGTAGAAGGATTTCTGTAAAAAAATACATGATTTATCAGCAGAATAGTGATTAAAAAAAAACAGAAGGGCAGTTTGTTTTGTCAAAGCATGAGTCCTCTGTAAAAAAAAAAAAACACAAGTATAAATTAAAAATTGATTTATTACAAAAACATACAAAACAATTGCATTAAAATTCATTGGCTATTCACAAATATGCCTTGAAGCAGAAACAACACACCACCTACATAACATAAAGTAATATACCTAAAATGAGGGACCAAACAGGTCACTCTCCAATGCTTAATGAAATAGCGTAAAAGTGAAAGAGGCGGTGTGTCATAATACAGCTCAGCTCTACATGTTGAGCGTATTAAAAAGACGCTTCTTCAGGAGCTTATGGCGTGTTAGTTTTATAATCAAACAAGGGAGAAATAAGCAGAGAATAAAGTCCACAGCACAGCTGGGGATACGGGGGAGAGATACCTTCACATAGCTTCTAGATCAATCTGTGAGACGACCTCACACAAGAAGCCTTGGGGCGATTGATGGTGGCTTGTAAAACCAATAATAAGTGCTGATAGGTAACTAATATGGCAATGTCTTGGATTAATCAGGGGGTCTCCCACTAATTATATCGCTTCGTTGTCCATGTGCAAATAGTTCCCAGAGGGTATCCTACAGAATGGAAATCCCCTTCAAGTCTCCACTTAAGAGACAGCCACCAAGCATAGTAGAGGTAGCTGTGAACATGCCATTACCTCCTGAAGAAGCGTCTTTTGAATAGGCGCAACATGTAAAGCTGAGCTGTATTATGACACACTGTCTCACTTATACGCTATTTCATTAAGTATTGGAGAGTGACCTGTTTGGTCCCTCATTTTAAGTATATTACTTTATATGTTATGTAGGTGGTGTGTTTTTCCTGCTTCAAGGCGTATTTGTGAGAAGCCAATGAATTTTAATGCAATTGTTTTGTATGTTTTTGTAATAAATCAATTTTTAATTCATACCTGTGTTGTGCCTATAAAGTTCATCATCTGCAAACCTACTCTTTAAAATCCACTTTATCGGGATTGCATTATATACCTAATTCTCGTATCCACAGCACCACTCTGTGGTGATACAATCCCCAATCATCTCTGTAAAAAAAGGTTTCTGGATGTTATAGAAGTCTGAAGAGCATGGTGAGTTTACAGAGAAGGCACATGAATTAATATTCACCAAAACTCCTGTAAGGTTTTAGTAGACAGTCCCTTCTTACACGGCAAGCATTTTAGCAGATTGTTTGGCTTGTAGTGTGACAGTGGTTGTATTGTTCATATTATTTCATTCCAAGGTGCATGATCTTCCTGTAGGGGGCTGGACCTCCCCAGTATCCCCTGCAAAGAGACAAGAGACTGTTTATGGTTCAGAGACATAGACAAGTTACAGAAAAAAAAGACCAAGTAGAACATCAAGTCTGCCTCATTTTTTTGAGTTATATATGCGGCGGCAGTGGATAGATTCATGCTATGCATAAATCTATCCATTGCATATAGGGGGGGGGGGGGCAGCCCCCTTAATGAACAAGCCACCCCTAAATACAGTATATTAAATGTTTGCTTTTGGGTTTAATACTGCTTTAATCATTCGCTTAGCCCTGAATGATGATATATATATTTATGGGGGTTTTTTTGTTTTTTTTTTCACAAATATTATTATTATTATTATTATACAGGATTTATATAGCGCCGACAGTTTACGCAGCGCTTTACAACATTAGGGCAGACAGTACAAGTACAATACAATTCAATACAGGAGGAATCAGAGGGCCCTGCTCGTTAGAGCTTACAATCTAGGAGGGAGGGTCAAGTTATACAAAAGGGTAATAGCTGTGGGGGGATGAGCTAATGGAGAAAATAGTGCAGTTTTTAGATTCAGGCAGGATAGGCTTCTCTGAAGAGGAAAGTTTTCAGGGATCGCCTAAAAGTGGATAAATTTGGAGACAGTCTGACAGATTGGGGTAGGGAATTCCAGAGGGTGGGCGAGGCTCGGGAGAAGTCCTGGAGGCGGATATGGGAGGAGGTGATGAGGGAGCTAGAGAGCAGGAGGTCTTGGGAGGAACGGAGATGGCGTTTAGGTTGGTATTAGCAACACAGCTAGCAGGGCATAACTTTCACACCACAATCAAATTGCAAGGGGACTAAAAGGCCAAAATTGTAAAGATAAGGGAACCCATAATTTAGGTAAGACTTAATGGCTAAATAAACATTGAAATAACAAATATCAAATATTCCACTTCCTGTGACACAAGGAAACTCAGGGTGAACTTGGTTCACTCTGAAGGTGCAAGAAGATATCGTAATCGGACTGCTCTTTGGCCTTATGCTGGAATACTCTGAGAATAAGACACCACTGTTTGTTCCTACTAAGATCATATTGTTAAAAAGATGTAATAATCCCGGGAGAGCTAACTGAAATATAGTGTGAAATATTCCTTAAAATATATTGACGATCTTTGATTAAAGTTGTGTGCCAAATATATACCCCAATGGCAGCTATGCTTTCATTCTCATTTAGTGGTTTTTCAAAATTACATTCTGCTTCTCTTGGGTTTTTGCATCTCCTTTTTTTGCAAAACTGGACCCAAACTGTATCAATAGTTGGTATAAATGATGTCTAGCCTTCTAGCCTAGCCAGTCAAGGGTTTGTTTTCAGTGTGCCTGGGCTTTAATGCCTCATGCACACAGGACGGTTTTCCAGCTGCTCATAGGGGCTACTGGCATTTTTTTCCCTGCCTCTAAACCTCTAAACGCCCCTCCATGTTAGCTTATGTGTCCATGCACACATATGCCGCGTACACATGATCGCACATTCCGACAACAAAATCCATGCTTTTTTCCGATGGATGTTGGCTCAAACTTATCTTGCATACACACGGTCACACAAATCTTGTCGGAAATTCCGATCATCAACAACGTGGTGACGTACAACACGTACAACGAGCCGAGTAAAATGGAAAAGTTCAAAAGCCAGTGCAGCTCGTCTGCTTGATTCCGAGCATGCGTAGCATTTTGTGCGTCGGAATTGTGTACACACGCTCAGAATTTATGACAACGGATTTTGTTGTTGGAAAATTTGAGATCCAGATCTCAAATTTTGTTTGTCGGAAAATGTCCGATGGAGGCTACACGCAGTTGGAATTTCCGAAAACAAGCTCCCATCAAACATTTCCCGTCGGAAAATCCGACCGTGTGTACGCGGCAATAGACTTTTAGAGGCAGATGTGTTTAAAAGCAGGAAAGAAAACCCCACTGCCAGTGCATCCAGGAGCAGCAGAGTTTTGGCAGAAAAATGCTTGACACTGCTATACGCATGTAAACACGTCTAAATGCACGTTGACGCTAGGTGTGTTTATCGCTTGAGCTTTTATTCATTTCAATGGCCATTATGGCATTGTTATTCTGGCCAATTAACTGAATTAGCGCCAAAGTGCTTGAGACCTGTAAACACCCCTAAACTCGTTACACGCTTTTACAAGCATCAGGCATTTTTTGCTGCCAAGAGGAAAGGCTTCTAGGAGAGCTGGCAAAACATCCTGTGTGCATGAGGCCCTAAGCCTAAGTGGTAGTAAACTCAGCTAAAAAAATACATCTGTCAAGTGGAGACCTCCAGTGCTGCTCTGTCTCCGGTCCTGGAGCTTCCAACTTCACCCAGTCTTTCTTCCGGGTTCATGCTGTCTGCCCATTTGAATGGCTGGGCCGTGATGACTTGTCAGCACTTTATGTGCCCAGAAAACATAGTGCTTGTGCAGTGATGTAATTGGCTCATGTTTATGTGAAGATCTCCTAAGTGTTGAAAGCTTAGGAGATATCCACTCATACCTACAGGTAAGCCTTATTATAAAAACTTACCTGTAGGTACAAGCCAAAATTTCACTTTACTATCACCTTAACTCTAGGTACTGTGCACCTCCTAAATTTCAGCTATTAGGTAATTACTAATAGTTTTTTTTTAGGTGTCTGAGAAATAAAATGTACATTTAAAAAAACAATCCAAGTCTTGAAGATAACTTACGTAAGAAGCAAATTCCAGTACAGGAACGGCATCATGTCTGCTTTCATATGGTACATGGACCATCTCTCTTTGCTCTGGTCGATGGGGAAGGTCTCTAGTGGTTGCTGGTTGTAGTCAAACTCAGCCAGGATCACTTTGCTGTAGCCTGTCACCAGGGGACATGAAGTGTACCCATCATACTGCAAACAATGAAGGACATTAAACATGGAATATACTCTTCATTTGTGTAGAATTTTTTTTTTAGTTCATGCTTGAAAGGAGAATCACTGTTTTCAGGATAATCATTTTAATAAATCAAACAATGAACATCTCTATACTAATATATATGGCCTAGCTGTTTTTGAATCCAATCTAAACATCCCCAATTAATGTATTTTTTTTTCTTCACGAAGGTACAAGTTTTAAAAGAACATAATCAGCAAATATTCTTTTTCCAAATTGATATACAGTAAATAAATCACACATGTAATAAGAGTGGTTTAAATTTGCAGTCTTTAAAAGTAGAGCTATAGATAAACTTTTTTTTTTTTTTTTTTCTTTAATTTTGGATAGAGTATAGGAAGGTTATAACCCCGTTTTGCAATCTGTGTCCCATTGGAGAGATTTACCTTTACTTCCTGTCCCATAGCCAAACAGGAAGTAAGAGATAATCCCTGCAAATTAAGGGTATTCCCCCATTGGAAATTTCCCTTCTATTACTTTTCTGTGGCAAACCAAAATTTTGGATTTTTTTTTTTTTTTCAATAACGATAAATCTCCCTAAAAGGGGCACAGACAGCAATGGAAATAGGTGTTCAAATGCCTCTCCACTCTATCCAAAAGAACATTAAAAAGGTTTGCATTTAATTATACTTTAACCATACCAAAGAAAAAAAAACAAAAACAAAAAAAAGAAGAACTTAAAGGTCAAGTCAGCACATTTTAAATCTTCACCAAAACATGCAGATACCTTTTACTAATCACCCCACTGGCATCAGTGAGTACAATAATGATGTCCTCAACGTGCTATATACCACATCATACCAACAAGTCACCTACTAATATCTACTACTAAACAGTAATGGTACAATGCTAAAGAAAAAAAGATGTCAGATGGGAGAGTGCAGACAGAGCCACACGTGGAGAGAATTTCAGCCAGTTATACAAAATTCAGCAGAAAATTTGTTCCGTATATTGCCAGCTTAAAGTGGATTCCACCCACTTTTACAACTCTTCAGCATCCCTCACTAAACTGCGCACTGTAAACGAATTGGATATTTAAAAAAAAATTTTCTCAGCACCTACTGTATATCTGCTGTATTCATTTTTCACTTCCTCCTCCCTGGCCGTGGCCCATCGCATCATTTCCTGTTTGCAATGCCTTCTGGGAAGACTTCCTCTGACACTGCCGTTGCTATGGAAACCTGACCTGAAACCTATTACACTGCTTGTGCTGCACTGAGCATGTGCGAGATCTGCAAGGATGAGATCCAGGAAGAAATACAGTCTGGCTTCAGATGCCCACACTTAAGATGGCCACGGCCTGCTGTAAGTTTATAAAATAACAAACTACTGCTATAAACTAACAAAACAGACCTTAGTTTACAGACTAACTTTACTAGAATACATTAAGCTTGTGTATTATAGGGGTATTTTTATTTAAAAAGTATCATTTCTGGATAACCACATACAAGCATATTTGGTATGTGCCTTCTATGTCTTCTAGTCCTTCAATATATCTTCTAGTCCTTCAAAGAAACATCCACTAGGAATATGGGGGTTTGCTCCTAACGAATATTCTTTTCCAATGCATGTTTCCATTTTGGAAAAATTTATTTTGACCAACTTTGTCGTTAGAGACAGTGAATATCTGTTTCATGCACTGCCAGTTATCCCCTGATGCCACATTTTGTCACGTTTCAACCAAAAACGTAAATGTATTTTATTGGGATTTTATGTGATAGACAAACACAAAGTGGCACATAATTGTATTATATATATATGTGAAAAGTGTGGTGTGTTGTATTCAGCCCTCCTGAGTCAATACTTTGTAAAACCGCCTTTCGCTGCAATTACAGCTGCAAGTCTTTTTGGGCATGGCTCTACCAGCTTTGCACATATCCACAGAGTGAAATTTTTGCCCATTCTTCTTTGCAAAATAGCTCAAGCTCTCTCAGATTGGATGAAGAGCGTCTGTGAACAGCAATTTTCAAGTCTTGCCACATATTCTCAATTGGATTTAGGTCTGGACTTTGACTGGGCCATTCTAACACATGAATATGCTTTGATCTAAATCATTCTATTGTAGCTCTGGCTGTATGTTTAGGGTCGTTGTCCTGCTGGAAGGTGAACTTCTGCCCCAGTCTAAAGTCTTCTAACAGGTTTTCTTCTAAGATTGTCCTGTATTTGGCTCCATCCATCTTCCCATCAACCCTGACCAGCTTCCCTGTCCCTGCTGAAGAAAAGCATCCCCACAACATGATGCTGCCACCACCATGTTTAATGGTGGCGATGTTGTGTTCAGGTTGATGTCAGTTTTCTGCCACACATAGCGTTTTGCTTTTAGGCCAAAAAGTTCAATTTTTGTCTCATCTGACCAGAGCACCTTCTTCCACATGTTTGCTGTGCCCCCCACATGGCTTCTCGTAAACTGCAAACAGGACTTCTTATGGTTTTCTTTCAACAATGGTTTTCTTCTTGCCACTCTTCCATAAAAGCCAGATTTGTGGAGAGCACAACTAATTGTTGTCCTGTGGACAGATTCTCCCACCTGAGCTGTGGATCTCTGCAGCACCTCCAGAGTTACCATGGGCCTCTTGGCCTCTTGGCTGCTTCTCTGATTAATGATTCCTTGCCCGTGACCACTAGTCACCAGCTCTCTGTTCACGAAGCACTGAGCGATTAGCAGTGTTTTATCAACTGGTTCTCAGTGTTAGAGCCGTCCGGGACAGATGCAGCATTCACCTAAGTATAACTCTAAAGAAAATAACAAAACCTATACTTCTTTTAAGCTCAGATCTGGTTTAGACTGGACTTCTACTGTAAGTCTGAAGTAATATATAGAAAAATTTGGCATCAGGGGAGAACTGGCAGTGCATGAAAAAGATATTCACTATAGATATTTTTTTTTTATTTGCCAAGCTATTCTTCCACTACTACCTATTCTACACCCCCGGACTCTCCCCCTGTAGATTCTCACACAGGCTCAGGTTTTGAAAAAAAATAAGCCTCTTTTTAATGGGGACTTCTGAATGAAGCACTTTAGATGGATGTCACATATTCGTATATTACTTACTTTGGCAGAAGACTTTTGACTTTTCATTACCAAGGAAATAGTCTTGTCCAGTACTCCTGACTGGGCAGCTAAAACCAAAACACAACAAAAACGTCATTAGAATCTTCTCATAGATTTAGTATTAAACACCTTATAAACAACAAAATAATAGCAGTTCCTGTGCAAAGCTTGTAATTTTGCTCTTATTTTCTGTTTTATATGTAAAATATTAGCATTAACCAGATTTTGATTAGTTGCTGTGTACAACTCTTTCCTTGGCCCTAATTTTTATAAATGCCATAGACTAGGGATGTCTACCTGGCAGAGACTTATTTTGTGGTTCCCAGATACAGCCTATGCAAAATTGCAGGGAGTGCCGAGTGCTAGAATGTTTTCTGTGTTCCAGCACTTGGCACCTGAATGACGCTGGCACTGCCTGATGGCTGGAGTGATCTATATCACTATGGAGTATAATAGTCCAACATAACTGGGGAGGGAGGAAGCAGCACAAGAGAGAGTGTTCAGGTAACCGCTGAACACCAATGTAGGGGTAGTGTGGTTATTGCTGCCACTGACACCAATGCTGAAGGTTATTATTGCTGCCACCGACACCAATCAAAGGGGGGTTTTTTATTGCTGCTTCCCAGCTGCTCAGAGCTGAATGCAACTTCTCCTTGCATGGCTGTATTTGTGGCAGCACATCACTTCTATACAGGCTGGTGTAGGAAGGGGAGACATTGGCAGTATACAAGTGAGAGGAGGAGCCCCTGAGGACTGATCTACCTGAAAGGTGTTATTCCTACTATATGCATTCCTCTTCATGGTTTTATTATGATACAAAATGACCATTGTCTGATTTTTAGATGCAACCTTCCAATTCAACTTGCAGATACAAATGTGGCCCATTAGGCCCCTTCAAGTTGGGCACCACTGTCCCCGTCACAGTCCATTCTGTAAAACAAAAATAGCTAGATGCCTTGCACTTTATCTGGCTGCCAAATTACCTTAAGGCCTCATGCACTCTGGACGTTAAAATAGCGTTATAAAAACGCCAGCAGCTTTGCAGTGAGTTTTTCTTTCAACGTTTTTGCAATAGCGTTTTTTTAAGCGTTTTTCCACTTTAGCGTTTTTTCTTTTGAAGAAAAAGAATTTTTTTTTTTTTAATGGATCAAAAACATTAAAAAAACCTCTGGTGAGCGACGTTTTTGAGCATTTATCCGCGTTAGAGCGTTTTTACTGCTGAAAAACAGCTCTCAGAACCCACTAGTTTTCGGGGTTTTTTACTGCTCAAAAACACCACTGCCCAAAACTGCTGATAGCAACCTATGTGTGCATGGACACATAAGATAACATGATGGAGAGTTTAATGACTGGAAAAAATGTCTACAGCCAAAAACAGCTGCTGTAAAAACGTCCAGTGTGCATGAGACCTAAGGCATATCAGCAGTTTTGGGCAGGGGCATTTTTGAGCAGTAAAAAAAAAAAAAAAACCCCAAAACTAGTGGGTTCTGAGACACGTTTTTCAGCTGTAAAAATGCTCTAACACTGATAAACGCTCAAAAAACGTCGCTCACCAGCGTTTAACGTTTTTGATCCAATGAAAAAAAAAAATGTATTTCTTAAAAAAAAAAAAAAAGGCTAACGTGGAAAAACGTTATAAACGCTAAAAATCGCTATTGAAAAACTCAAAGCTACTGGCGTTTTTATATATAATATTATTTTAACGTCCAGTGTGCATGAGGCCTAATAGTAAAAGTTTTTTTTTTTTTACACAAATCTTCATCCGCACAATGAGCCAACATGCATGTTTCTACCCATGAAGACAGGGATATTTTACAGACAACACTGGGACCAGTCAGAACATCTCCCAGGGCCTATAGTTATACAAACATTTTCCAATCAAACTGTAAGCAGCTGGATGAGTTGAAAGTGCTTTGATCTCTGTTGGTTGCTGGTTAATTTGGTACCATTTTTGCTTTTCTACATCTCCAGAAACAAAAAACAAAAAGCCTTAAAGTGATATTAAAGGCTTCAATTTTTTTTTTTTTAGGGAAAAACAATGCTTTGGGCAATGGCCTTAGCAGACAGCAATCCCTTACTTCCACTTTTTGGGTCCCCTGCCAGTGCTTCCCACTATTCCTTCCCTGCTGTGTACTATGGGGGCACTCCCAAACCAGGTTGCGTGCATCCATAGATGCACACAGCATTGCTCAGATTTGTCTGACAGTCCCTATGACAAGTAAGGTAGCCCCCTAGGAGATTAGTCTTTTTTTTCGTTCAACCAATGAACAAGACTAAAAACAGACGGAGTGATTTTCTTTCCTGCAAACCTATAAATTGCTTGATTCAAGACAGTCAGTCCCTCTCAGGGAGTCATTTGGGTTGATTTACTAAAGGCAAGTGCAGTTGCTCCAGAGCTTAGTAAATGAGGCAAGGCTTCACTTTGCAAAGAGCACCCAATCACATGCAAGGAAAATTAAAAAAACAGCGTTTTTGCTTACACATGATTGGATGATGGAAGTCATCAGAGTTTCTGCTCATTTACTAAGCCCTGGAGCAACTGCACTTTGCAAAGTGCATAGTCTCTTTTCCTTTAGTAAATCAGCCCCATAGTGTTCTACCTGTAGAGAAAGGAGGGAAGCTGTCCCTGCCAGGATAACACAGTGATTACGGTTAGCGGGTATAATACTCACTGGCAATAATCGCATGTAAAATCTGACAGGCTGGTTGTACCCGTTGATTGACCAATCAACTTGGTACATTCGCCATGCCCATACGTGGTTCAAATCTCGGCCAGTCCCTGCTGAACCAGACAAGATTTGAACCGTCTATGTCCGGATTAACTCGTTTTCCTCCTCCACACATTTAATGAGGATGGGGAAATCTTCCTCGCTGAGCTATTGTATTCTGACTTCCCCGCCATCAGAATACACTGATCAGCGGTGCTGGCTAAAGCCTGTAGCTTGAGTGGGAAAAATCTAGGGCAGTTGTACACAACCTTTTGACTTTAGAGCCACTTAAAATCTTAAAAAAAGCCTTTATTCTCCTACATTCAATAATCCAAAGATTAGAGCATGCAAACATACAAGTACACAATATCCATTTCAGAAAATTCCATTGTATTTCTTTTATAAATATAGGCTAATGTGATCACGAACCACAAGTACTTTTTGGACCTGGAAACTACATCATCAAATGTTTATAAATTGACAAGATATTCTGAGTATGAGATCCTATGACTGAATAGTCCTTGTATGAGGTGTTAAAAGCGCTCTGCTCTCACATATACGTGAAGTTCTCCAAAATAAGTCTTCCTTGAGTAGGTGGCAAGATGTCTTAGTTGACATGTGAGGACCCACCAAACTGCTGGATCCACAGTTCACAACATCTAACTAAAGCTGCACAGATTATATTCTTCACTAAAACTGCATTTGTCCTCAAACTGGGTCACTATGACTCTACACATCTTATCCATCGGAGAAGTAGCAATTCTAGTGGAAATTTCATGGTCAAACAAGGTTACCATAAAGTGTCCTTAGATGTCCTCCTCAAATCTCTGTGTGATGTAGACTTCTCATCTTAATCGGGACCATACAGAAAGGTTAGGACTTTATTGAGGAACAGAAGGTTCAACTTATCAAATACTGTACACCCCAATAAGACATGTGGACAGCCATGATCAAACCAACTTGATATTATTGTAGATATTCCTAACCCTGTGGAACCAAAGAAAAGCCAATGTGGAGTTCATTCAAGTTGTGAACGCAGAGGGTTATTATGATTTGTCAGCTGCTTTAGACGCTTCCAAGACTAATCTGGGACACCTTGTACTACCTCTCTAGTACATGCTGAGCACAAAGTAATACAAGTGAAGTAGTCTATTATCAGTCATGTGACAGTTGCATGCAGCGTGCAGATAAGGAGGACACTGTGCAGGTTTTAAAAATCACCCTTATGCAATCTAGTGAGACTGTTACATTATAACAGCTCTAAATATTGTAAAATAGTTCATTATTTGAATGTATTCCATTAAAGCATTGTATTAGCTGAACAGATCAGTGGTCAGTGTGTGTCCTTGATGTATTGAGAAATATAAGACATTCATGACAGATAGGCACATCCAGTCAGTAATAATTTATCTGCAACTGACGTGGGCTGTGTAATGCGAATTCAGCCATGCAAACTGTATGACTGAAATTGCATCGCATTCACACCAAAAAGGTGCAGGACCCTTTTTTGGTCCGCATTGGAATCGGATCGCATGAGTGTTCACACCCATGCAATCCGATTTCTGCACCACTTGACTGGTCGCACTGCGAACTGATCTGGGGGTGTCATTAACTTTCCATTGACACAGCAATTGCGATTCATGGGGCAATACGGGAACCCGTACAGGATTTGCAGGGTTTCCCACGTCGCACAAGTGTGAACCCAGCCTAATGCCTGGTACACACTATGAGATTATTGGATGAATACTTGCCCGTTTTTTTTTTTTGCATGCTAGTCTCATATCGAAAATGAAAAGGTTACCAAAAAGTTACGAAAATTCTCATACAACAGAACAAAAATTTGGAAGTGATGTCATGTGTTGTAGTGTATTTTAGGGCTGCAACTAACGATTATTTTCATAATCGATTAGTTGGCCGATTTATTGTTTTGATTAATCGGATAATAACAACCTTAAAAAAAAGTATGGTGTATAGTTTTGTTAATATGTAAAGTTTAAAATAAAAGGCAATTTATTTTTAAATATCTGTATGCAGTGGTAAATGTAAATAACCAACTATATGTCCAGGAGGAAAATCTCTAATCTGAGAATAACAGACAGAGATATAATATTAGAGGTTGAATCTGGTAAATATCATCAGACTCAGATCAAATTTTCCTATTAAAGAAAAAAATAATTAAAGACTGTTTTGTGGATTTTCAGACAGAACTGTTATATATTATATATGACAGACTCCTTTGTCATAGGCAGGTGACTTGATAAAAGCTCCCTGCGCCTGCTATCACTTATGCTGGCCATACAAAAACAATGTGTTCCTTCAAAAAAAAAAAAAAAAAAAATCATTTTAAGAACGTTCATTCGTTTTCTAATTGTTAGTGGGGTCAAATCAACATTAGTTTTCAACCACAGTGACAGGAAAATTTGAAGGAGCAGAATAGAAAGCGTCTTAGTCAAAAGAATCCCCCACCGATGCTTCTGGCTCCTCCTGCCTTCAGAGTGCCCCAATAGCAAGCTGCAAAGTATAGTACAGAGTTCCCCTATAGCAAGGTAAAAAAAAAACTATTGCCTTTAGAACCACTCACTTCCTGCCCAGGACTACATGTCCCATGAGGCACTGCTCCTCACATTTTCACATTTACAAGTTCTCAGGCAATTACTGACATATATGGACAGTGTACTGAGCTATATGTGTGCTACACTGTATTTCCTGATATGTAAACAAATAATGCATTCTGTATGCAGGCCAACTAATCGGCTGGCTGATTAATAAATTATCAAAATAGTTAACAACTATTTTCATAATCTATTAGTTGTTTTGGCCCTAGTGTATTTGTATTGTATTTTTAGATGAATAGTGAACTGATTAAACAAAAAATAAATAAATCGCACGATCTGCTATCATAAGAAAAATGTTCGCGCTTGTCCCATCGGATAATATTGGATGTACTGTCATGATAGGCTTTTGAAAGTTGTGTACTAACCATTAAATTATCGTACGATTGCTTCGAAAGTGGTATTTTTCATACGATTTTCTGATCATGCATACGAGGCATTAGGCAAACCATGAATGGATTTTCTTTACTTCCAGCACAGTCAGTGTTGATGGGGGCCATCCCACCCGCAGCAATATTGTGTTCTGGGGGTTGGGGCTAACGACACAAGAATCCTTTACGGCCGGCACAATGCAATGATTACTGCTAGCAGCTATAGCCGCTGGCAGTAATTGCATGTAGAAAGGTCCGACAGGCTGGCTATAAGCAAATCGATCGATGGATCAACTTGGGTACATTCAGCCTGCCCATACATGGATCGAAATTCATTTAAATTTCGATCCATGTATGGCTGGCTTTAGATAGATATCCCCCCCCACTTGCTGTCATGGTTTTACCACAGAGCTAGCAAAGGAAAAACTCCAAGAGCAACACAAAGAGAATAAAATGTATTTTTTCAGTGGAGTAGGGAGAAGCTAGAACTTGTGTGGTTTGTATTGCAGTCTGTGTGTTGCTGTTTCAGGCTTCTCACTTATTGTCTGGTAATATTGTTGTCTAGCACAGCCCTGTAAGAACCAGACAAAGCTTCCCCAATCTATCCAAAACTAAAGGGAAAGCTTCTGGCTTGTTATACCCTTTAAACTTAACTTGTACCCTCTCAAATGCAAAGCATAACACCAATCAAGCAAAAATAATAATTTTGTTGCATAAGACGCCCTTGCCTACAGGCAAACTATCATTAATATTTATCATCATAACATTTTATTGTAAATGCATTTTTATTGAGGACAAAAAGTTAAACTGTAGTAGACACGAGACAATAATGATGTAAAAAGAGTATACTGGACATGACAGTGTTCGTGGGACATATGAATGTAAAACAAAAAACAAGCCAGCCGACGTCTTGATTGTCAACAATATCCCATGGTCCATATCTGTCAAACACAAGGCCGCGGGGCGAATGTGGCCCACCATGCCTTGTTATGTGGCCCCTCGCACCAAGTTTTGCAGCCGGAATGTGGCGGAACTCTATTCCCCCACCTCTCACCCTCCGTTCCCCATTGTCACTTGTAAACACAGAAGCCCTCTGTGTTTACAAGGGACAGCTTTGCTCTCAGTGGCTTCCACATCCAACAGATCCCTGCATACACTCACAGCAAGGTGCGGAGGGGACAAATCTCCAGAACCCAGAGAAAGAGAACATTCTGCGAGGCAAGGCAGGCCCACCTACACAGGGAGATACTACAGCTGGGCCAGGTAGGAGAGAGTAGAAATGTGAGGCAGCTTTGAGGGGAGGGGGGTTGGGGTTGCACATTGTGCATAGCGCACTCCTGAACCCTGCACATAGCGCACTCCTGAACCCTGCACATAGCGCACTCCTGAACCCTGCACGCAGCGCACCCCTGAACCCTGCACGCAGCGCACCCCTGAACCCTGCACGCAGCCCACCCCTGAACCCTGCACGCAGCGCACCCCTGAACCCTGCACGCAGCGCACCCCTGAACCCTGCACGCAGCGCACCCCTGAACCCTGCACGCAGCGCACCCCTGAACCCTGCACTCTGCACGTAGCTTACTACCGAACCCTACACGTAGCATACTACCAAACCCTACACGTAGCATACTCCTGAACCCTGCACGTAGCATACTCCTGAACCCTGCACATAGCATACTCCTGAACCCTGCACATAGCATACTCCTGAACCCTACACATAGCGTACTCCTGAACCCTGCACATAGCATACTCCTGAACCCTGCACATAGCGTACTCCTGAACCCTGCACTCTGTACATAGCGTACTCCTGAACCCTGCACGCTGTACATAGCGTACTCCTGAACCCTGCACTCTGTACATAGCGTACTCCTGAACCCTGCACTCTGTACATAGCGTACTCCTGAACCCTGCACTCTGTACATAGCGTACTCCTGAACCCTGCACTCTGTACATAGCGTACTCCTGAACCCTGCACTCTGTACATAGCGTACTCCTGAACCCTGCACTCTGTACATAGCACACCCCAGATACAAGAGGCCCTTTGAGGGCAACCCCACTGCTAGTGCGGCCCGCAATGAAATTGATTTTCACACCCCTATCATAGTCCATCTCAAGAATGAGCAAGAGTGGGTGGCTCCATTCCTACATGCAGTGGGACCATGGACAATGAACGTAGCCACCATCTAATAGGAAGTCTAATCAAAGCAACAAACAAGGGAATCTGGAGATGTGGAGGAGGCTAAGAGCAACAGAAGGGCATTTTTTGAGTTAAGAATAAATACTTGCATAGAATTTCTTTTTAAACCAGTGTTTAGTATCACATACATTGGGTGTGATAAACATTCACACCCATATTCCCTAATGTCCTGTCTACTTCTTCATCCGAGATAAGCTGTATCGTGGGGTAGAAAAAAAAAATTCCCTTGGAAACAAAAAACATTTTGAAGAAGCAAGCTTACCTACAGCAGCTGCTGTTTTTGAAGTTGGGAGATTAGTGCAGTCTCCTATGCCAAAAACATTGGGGTACTTCTTATGTTGGAGGGTCTCTTTGTCCACATCCACCCAGCCACCTGCATCTGCCACGGGGCTGTTGACTAGTACATCTTGTGGTCCCATCGGAGGGGTCACGTGGAGCATTTCATACTGTGAGACATAAGAAATGGGTGATGTGCAAAACTTTCATAACCTACACCTACCATGCAATCTAAAAGTAAGCGATAAACATTAAAATAATATTTTTTTTACATAGCAGCTGTAAAAAAACAGTTTGCATAGTGAACTTTGCGTAGTGGGAATGCACATTCTTGCTCACGTTTGTGCTCTTTTCGCACATTTCTGCAGGGCATGCATAGGACACCCCAATAACTTAGGGCCCCGTATATACAGTATCTGACAAAAAAAAGAGCGACCATTTTGAAAAGAACACAATATTTTTTACTTTTTGCTATAATAAATATCCCCCAAAAATATATAAAAAAAACATTTTTTTCCTCAGTTTAGGCCGATATGTATTCTTCTACATATTTTTGGTAAAAAAAAAAAAAAAAATCGCAATAAGTATATTGATTGGTTTGCGCAAAAGTTATAGCGTCTACAAAGTAGGGGATAGTTTTATGGCATTTTTATTATTTTTTTTCTTTTTACTAGTAATGGCGGCGATCTGCGATTTTTATCGGGACTGTGACATGGCGGACACGGACAATTTTGACACATTTTTGGGACCCTTAGCATTAATATAGCGATCAGTGCTATTAAAATGCATTGATTACTGTAAAAATGTCACTGGCAGTAAAGGGGTTAATGCTAGGGGGCGATCAAGGGGTTAATGTGTTCCCTAGTGTGTGTTCTAACTGAAGGGGGGATGGGAATGTGTGGGGGAAGAGATATATCGCTGTTCATACTCTGTATGAACAGACGATCTGTCACTTCTCCCCTGAAATATTTACAAAAATGTGAGGGGTGTACTCACTTTTGTGAGATACTGTACATATGTATATATAGTTATGGGTAGATTAGTGCTTATAATTAAAGTGGAGTTCCACCCAAAAATGGAACTTATGCTTTTTGGATTCCTCCCCCCTCTGGTGTCACATTTGGCACCTTTCAGGGGGGAGGGAGAGCAGATACCTGTCTAATACAGGTATTTTCCTCCCACTTCCGGGCATAGATACCCGAGCCACCCGCGGGTATCTACGCCACTTCCGGCGCCTTCTCTGCCCCCCGCTGTCTTCTGGGAGACACACAGGTCCCAGAAGACAGCAGGGACCAGTGGGATCGCGCATGCGCAGTAGGGAACAAGGAAGTCGCAGGGCTTCACTTTCTGATTCCCTTACTGAAGATGGCGGCGGCAGCACCCGAGAGCTGAGGGAGAGATCGGCTTCGGGTGCCGACAGCGCGGGCGCCCTGGACAAGTAAGTGTCCTTATTTTAAAAGTAAGCAGCTGCAGTATTTGTAGCTGCTGACTTTAAAAAACAAAAATTTTGCGGAACTCCACTTTAAGTATTCACTGTATGTTCCTGGAATGTCTAACTATTAAGGAGACAAGTGTTTTGTTTAATGAATTGTATGTATGTGTTATATAAAAATGAAAAAAAAAAAGTTTAATAAGAAAGTGTTTGAAAAGAAAAAAACTGTCAAACTTCGCGTAGCAGGAAGGCATATTCCCACTATGTTTTTTTTATGCATTTTCCATGCGTTTTCGTGCGTTATGCATAAGGCAGCCAGTGGACTGCCCTATGTGTGACAAAAGCACCAAAGAAGCTTTAGAACCTTTTGGATATGGAGTGTCTTGCATTTTTTCAGCGTGTGCTTTGCTGCAATTTTCGCATGTGTTGTCTCACGACAAGCGTGGCAAAAAAAAAATTATTAAAATTTTTTTTTAAATTTAAAAATCGCACAGTGTATGGGATGCCATTAAGAAATAATGGCTCTGCAAGTGCATTGCACGTTTTGCCATTTTCCCAAAAATGCAGCCAGAAACGCATGATCCTGCGTTTCTGGCGTGAATGAGACCAATGAATTCGAGTTTTTCCAATAAATAATATTCAGCAATAGAGTATTTCCTACAACTTATTATATATTCATGTTTTTTTTAACCAAATTTTATTTCCTGCTTGAAACACATTAAGGCCCAATTCGCATTTCATGTAGCGGGGAACACGTTTCTATTTGTGATTTTTTTTTTTTTTTTTTAGAGTGATTAAAACGCATTTCCGCGTGTCGCGCATAGGGCAGCCAATTCACGTGAATGGGCTGCCCTATGTACACTTGTCGCAGTAAGGAAGCCCTGAGACTGAGAGCTCTGAAATTTTGGCCCCAAGAGCCAGGTGAGTTTTTGCCGCGATTTTCACATAACAAAATTGCACTGCGTTTGGGGTTTCTTCGATAATGAATGGCACCCAAATGTGCGTTATACATTTTGCTGCAATTGTAGCATGATTTGGAATCACAGGCAGAATTGCACCGATTCCGCCCACAATTCCAAATCGCTAAGTGTGAACAGGGCCTAAACCTGATGTTTAGAACATAGTTACACTGATGCAGCTGGGACCAATATAAGTATGTATGGGTCATACTTTTGGGATCCCTGTGGAAGCTATAAATCACGGTAGTAGGTGTTGGTACTACAGTGATCACTGCAGCCTTCCAGGTCCCGTGCCGAGTAGCTGCCATGCTGCACAGTGCAAACAGGGGGTCACTTGGTTGGCATGGGTGCCATTCACAGAATACTTTGCACCACCATGCCTCTCCACCCCCAGTCAGAGAATGCTTCGCGTTCATTGAAAAAAATACTTGTGTTTTGTAAATGGTGCCGAGTGAGCAATCCCCCCCATGTTTACTATTTAGCAGAGTAGCCACTCCGCATTGGAATTGGAAGGCAGCAGTGATCACTGTAGTAGCAGCACCTACAATGATTTGCAACTTCCACAGGGATCCATCAGGTATGGGGCATGCATACTTGCCAAGCTGGAACTGCTATAAAATTCATACCTAAACTTCATCTTTGAAGTACCCAGAAGCTGGACAGCTGTCATGGCCAATTATGCACCTCAAGTTGGCTATGTGAAGAGCTACCACTGCTGGTCTATATTTAACGCCTTTGAGGACCTCTGAGGATATAAATATATTCACTTCATCTGAGCCTCCCGGGTATGTGTATACACATCCTAGAATGACCCATATGCTGTGTGCGCTCTCGTCGGTCTGAACAGAAGCAGCTCCCAATGGCCCCTGCTTGATGACTCCAACAGATTGCTCCTCACATTGCCGGAATACTTTGCTGCATCGATAAAATGTTGCAGCCTGTAACTGCAGGACACAAATCTGTTCTGTCACCTAAATACAACTTGAAACGCAGGAAAGCTTTATAGTGATTTTTTTTTTCTTTTACAAAAGATCATGCTTATTAAACCTTAAATGACCCCTATTAGTAACACTAATTATTAGTAACGCTATTTATTTCGGTTTTTTTTTTTGCGATTTCTTGTTTCTTTATTATTCATAAACATTTTGTTTTTTTTTGTTTTTTTAAAGATCATGCTTATTAAACCTTAAATGACCCCTAGTAACACTTATTAGCCCTATGTCCTAACATCCCCCTTATCTCCTTGGCTATTTTTTTTTTTTTTTGCGATTTCTTGTTTCTTTATTATTCATAAACATTTTGTAAGTTTTTTTTTTTTTTTTTTTTTTTTTTAAAGATCATGCTTATTAAACCTTAAATGACCCCTAGTAACACTAATTATTAGTAACGCTATTTATTTATTTTTTTTTTTTTTAGTTTTCTTGTTTCTTTATTATTCATAAACATTTTGTAAGCTTTTTTTTTTTTTTTTTTTTTGTGTGCATTGTGTTGAAAAAATACACAAACTTTTAAAAAAGAATTTCATTTGTATCAGAATACCATCAAATAATTTTATGTTGTGATAAACAGGGTAAGTAGTATAGAAAAACGTGTACTTTGGGGTGGATTTACTAAAGGCAAATATACTGTGCACTTTGTAAAGTGCAGTTGCCCTCTGCAAGAGCAGTTGCGCCGTATCTCAGTAAATGAGCAGAAGCTCTGCTGGCTTTTATCATCCAATCATGTGCAAGCAAAAACCCTGTTTTTTGTTTTTTCTTGAATGTGATTGGGTATTCTTTGCAAAGTGAAGCTTTACCTCATTTACTAAACTCTGGAGCAACTGCACTTGCAGAGTGCAACTGCATTTTGCAAAGTCTATTTACCTTTAGTAAATCAGCCCCTAAGTGTCTGCAGTGACACTATTTACTTTAACCACTTGCCGACCAGCCTCCTCAGTTTTACTGCAGCAGAATGGCATGGCTGGGCGAAGCGGCGTTATGTTACATCGCTTCGTCCTGTAGCCACTACGCCCCCTGAGCCGATGCGAGTGCCCGGCGGTCACGATCACCGACGGGCTCCCGCGATCGCCGCTGAGACACGGAGAACCGGGAGCTGTGTGTGTAAACACACAGTTTTCGGTTCTCCGAGGGGAGAACTGACAGATCGTCTGTTCATATAGAGTATGAACAGCGATCTAGCTCTTCTCCCACACAGTCCCACCCCCCTTCAGTTAGAACACACACTAGGGAACACATTAACCCCTTGATCGCCCCCTAGTGTTAACCCCTTCCCTGCCAGTGACATTTTTACAGTAATCAGTGCATTTTAATAGCAATGATCGCTGTATTATTGCCAATGGTTCCAAAAATGTGTCAAAATTGTCCCGATGTGTCCGTCATAATGTCGCAATCCCGATAAAAATTACAGATCGCCACCATTACTAGTAAAATAAATAAATAATAAAAATGCCATAAACCATCCCCTAGTTTGTAGACGCTATAACTTTTGCGCAAACCAATCAATAAACGTTTATTGCAATTTTTTTTTACCAAAAATATGAAGAAGAATACATGTCGGCCTAAACTGAGGAAAAAATTTTTTTTTATATATATTTTTGGGGGATATTTATTATAGCAAAAAGTAAAAAATATTGCGTTTTTTTCAAAATGGTCGCTCTTTTTTTGTTTATAGCGCAAAAAATAAAAACCGCAGAGGTGATCAAATACCACCAAAAGAAAGCTCTATTTGTGGGAAGAAAAAGGACGTCAATTTTGTTTGGGTACAACGTCGCACGACCGCGCAATTGTCAGTTAAAGCAACGCAGTGCCATATCTCAAAAAGTGCTCTGGTCAGGAAGGGGGGAAAATCTTCCGGGGCTGAAGCGGTTAAGGCCTGGTTCACATCTATGCATTTTTTAGTGCATTTTCAGTTTTGCAGAAACACACTACAGTCCATTTACCAAAGTTGCCCAATGGGTTCACCTTCACATCTGCTTTTTATGGGAAGGGTCAGGGACTATTTTCTGGTTCCATAGACTTCAATGCATCAAAATGTGTATTGAGAAATGCAAAATGCACCTGGAATATGCAAACTGCAACATGCATAGGTGTGAATCAGGCTTTAAATGTTCATTTATTTTTCTTTGTTTTTTTTTTACTTCTATTGTTGTACTTGCATTTAAAATATATGCATCATCCAATTATTAAACCTGAAGTTTAGGTATGAATTTTATTGCATGGTTACATTGGCCCAGCTTGAACCTATGTAAGTATGTATATCCAGTGTTAATTTTAGTCTTAGGACTAAAATGGCATTTTAGTTTTAGTCCCATTTTAGTCTTCTGCAATTGTTTTAGTTTTTTTTTTTTCCAACAAAGTTTTTTATTGTAAATCAGAATACATACAAGTCATATCATTTGCACGTATTTATACATGTATACATTGCAATGTAATTGTACGTGATATAAAGATGGTTACATACATGAGTGATCTGTAGTACATTTCTTCTGATGTTCTCTATTGTTATTATCGTTTAATATAGGGTATAATTATAGTATTTTCGTTGAGGAGAGGTATTTCTCCAGTGCATAGAAATTTATATTGGTCATGAGCAGGTTTCCGAGTCCTGTAGCCATCGATCCCATATTCTATTGTATTTGTCTGGGCATCCTCTATTGATGTATATCACCCGTTTATATGGGAGTGTCCCATTTACCTCTGCTTTCCATTCTTTAGTCTCGGGTGGTATGGGACGCAACCATTTCCTAGCTATTATCTTTCTGCATGAGAACAGGGTCTCCTGTAGAAATACCTTGGTGTATTTTTCCAGTGGGTTTGGGAACACACCCAACAGGCATTGTTTGGGGTCCAGTGTCACAGGTGAGCCCATGTTGTCATGAAGGAAGGTCACTATCTGTTTCCATAGGCCCTGTATCTGAGGGCATGACCAGAGGAGATGGTAGAACGAACTCTCTGTGGACCTACACATTGGGCACAATGTTGGACAGTTGTGTTTGTATCTGGCTATCCTATGCGGGGTTAGGTATGTACGGTGTATTATATTTAATTGTGTCAACCTGTCTGACAGTTTGGGAGATACCTCCTTACATGTGTCCAGTGCTTCTTCCCATTCCTCATCTTCTAGGTTACCCAGATCCCTTTCCCAGCGGGATTTGAGGCCGTATATTATTTTTGTGGCTATTGGGATAGTGAGCATGTTGTAGAAACAGGATATTAATTTTTTTGGGTCTGTGTCTTTTATGATTGCTATTAGGGGATTTGGGGCTGACTGTGGTGGGGGTTGCGGAAATTGTGCCTGTAATGCGTGTCTCAATTGGAGGAATCTGAATTGTTTTAGTTTTAGTCGTATTTAGTCGACTAAATCTCCAGTACGCTTTAGTTGACTAAAATGTCCTACTTTTTAGTCGACTAAAATCTCCAGTACATTTCAGTAATTGCAATTTAGTTTTAGTCGTAGTCTTTCGACTAAAATGGCTTTTAGTTTTAGTCATATTTTTTTAGTCATCTTAATTGTTTTAGTTTTAGTTGTATTTTAGTCGACTAAAATGTTTTAGTCGTTTTAGTCGACTAAATTAACACTGTGTATATCTCATACCTGAGTGATCCCTGAAGAAGCTGATAATCCCTATAGTTAGCACAGTCTTCTGAGTCCAGTGCTGAGCAACTGCCCTTCTGCAAAATGGTCGCTCACATGGCACTCCTGCTATTTAATTTTATTATTTCAATGAATATAAGGCATTTTCTGATTGGACCAATTAGGGAAATCAATATAAGGCATTCTGTGAATTGTGATTATAGAAGGGCAGCTGCTCCACATTGCACCCCAAAAACTGATGCGAGCAATGTAGTAGTCGCCTTTACAGCTTCCATGGAGATCTCTCAGGTAAGAAAAATGCATATTAACAGGGCTCCAAGCTGGACCAATGTTACTATGCAGTAAAATGTATACACAACTAAACTTCTCCCTTAAAGGGGTTGTAAAGTGTAAACGTCTTTTATCTTAATGCATTCCTTGTATTAAGGTAAAAAATGTTTGTGTCCGCATTGCCCCCTCAGCCCTCCTTTACTTACCTGAGACCTCTTTTGATCCAGCGCCGCGCACGTCCGCAGATATCTTCTTCCCTCACTTCCGGGTCTCCCTGGCTTTGGCACCGGAAGCTATTGGCTCCCAGTGCTGTCAATCAAAGCCAGTGATGAGGAAGCGGAGGGGGGGCGGGGCCGAGTCTTGCTGTCTGTGTCAATGGAGGCAGCAGAGAGACTCGGGTGTGAGCCCAGTGCCCCCCCCCCCCCCCCCCATGGGAAGCGGCTTTCCGTGGGGGCACTGGACAGAAAGAAGGGGCCAGGAGCGCCAACAGGGGACCCGAAAAGAGGAGGTTCACGCCCGCTCTGTGCAATTCCATTGCACAGAGTAGGTAAGTATAGACATGTTTGTTTTTTGTTTGTTTTTTTATTTATTGACCCTTTTCAACCCCTTGTTCACATCTGAGCGTAGTAGAAACGCATGCAAAAATGTCTGTTTCTTCACGCATTTCTAAAACATGGTAAAAAAAAGGGGGCCAACGCGCGTTTGGGTGCCATTCATTCTTAATATCACCTCAAACACACACACAAAAAAAAGGGGGTGTTTTGTCTTGCCATGTCCCACCAAAAAGCGCAAAAAAAAAAAAAAATGTGACGGTCCTGCGTCACTCAGGTGTGAATACAGCTCAAGTAGTTGTAAAGTGCACTATATTACCAAAAGTATTGGGACGCCTGCTTTTACACACACGTGAAATTTAATGGCTTCCCAGTCTAATGCCCCGTACACACGGCCGGACATTGATCGGACATTCCGACAACAAAATCCATGGATTTTTTCCGACGGATGTTGGCTCAAACTTGTCTTGCATACACACGGTCACACAAAGTTGTCGGAAAATCCGATCGTTCTGAACGCGGTGACGTAAAACACGTACGTCGGGACTATAAACGGGGCAGTGGCCAATAGCTTTCATCTCTTTATTTATTCTGAGCATGCGTGGCACTTTGTCCGTCGGATTTGTGTACACACGATCGGAATTTCCGACAACGGATTTTGTTGTCGGAAAATTTTATAGCCTGCTCTCAAACTTTGTGTGTCAGAAAATCTGATGGAAAATGTGTGATGGAGCCTACACACGGTCGGAATTTCCGACAACAAGGTCCTATCACACATTTTCCGTCGGAAAATCCGACCGTGTGTACGGGGTATTAGTCTGTAGGGTTCAATATTGAGTTGGCCCACCCTTTGCAGCTATAACAGCTTCAACCCCTCTGGGAAGGCTGTCCACAAGGTTTAGGAGTGTGTCTATGGGAATGTTGGACCATTCTTCCAGAAACGCATTTGTGAGGTCAGGCACTGATGTGGATGAGAAGGCCTGGCTCGCAGTCTTCGCTCTAATTCATCCCAAAGGTGTTCTATCGGGTTGAAGTCAGGACGCTGTGCAGGCCAGTCAAGTTCCTCCACCCCAAACTCACTCATCCATGTCTTTATGGACACATATTGATTTTCGGATGAGCATATTCATATGAAAATTCTTTTTACATTAGACGAATGAATAAATATCTTTATGGACCTTTCTTTGTGCAGTGGTCCAAATCATTTGGTGGAGGGGGGATTATGGTGTGGGGTTGTTTTTCAGGGGTTGGGCTTGGCCCTTAGTTCCAGTGAAGGGAACTCTTAAGGCGTCCGCATACCAAGATATTTTGGACAATTTCATGCTACCAACTTTGTGGGAACAGTTTGGGGATGGCCCCTTTTTATTCCAATGTGACTGCACACCAGTGCACAAAGCAAGGTCCATAAAGACATGGATGAGTGAGTTTGGGGTGGAGGAACTTGACTGGCCTGCACAGTGTCCTGACCTCAACCCGATAGAACACTTTTGGGATGAATTAGAGCAGAGGCCTGAGGAAGGAGCGTAGCTCCGCAAACGCGTTGCCTATTCGTTCCCGATTCCGGAAGTGATCTCATCCCCCTGGTTGTCACCGTGCGCTCCAACGGCAGGAGATGTCGGTATCCATCGGCGCAGCTTGTCCACCGGAGACCACTGCCATCCAGCACCAGGATCAGATGCATCTCCCAGGATATCCGGCAGAGTCAGAGTCTTGCCTACATACCTGTTTATAGTGTACTTCTGTGAGTACCACTTTTAAAGATTCCATTAAACCTTTTGCCTAATATTGCACTTATGCCCTGTACACACGGTCGGACATTGATCGGACATTCCGACAACAAAACCCTAGGATTTTTTCCGACGGATGTTGGCTCAAACTTGTCTTGCATACACACGGTCACACAAAGTTGTCGAAAAATCCGATCATTCTGAACGCGGTGACGTAAAACACGTACGTCGGGACTATAAACGGGGCAGTGGCCAATAGCTTTCATCTCGTCATTTATTCTGAACATGCGTGGCACTTTGTGCGTTGGATTTGTGCACACACGATCGGAAATTAACCTATCGGATTTTGTTGTCGGAAAATTTTTATAGCATGCTCTCAAACTTCCGACGGAAAAAGTCTGATGGAGCCCACACACGATCGGAATTTCCGACAACACAATCCGATCGCACTTTTTCCATTGGAAAATCCGACCGTGTGTACAGGGCATTAGAGTGGTGCCTTTGTTTCTTTTCTCCATGAATAAGAGCAGAGACTGAGCCAGGCCTTCTCATCCAACATCAGTTGCCTGATCTCACAAATGCACTTCTGGAAGAATGGTCAAACATTCCCATAGACACACTCCTAAACCTTGTGGACAGCCTTCTCAGAAGAGTTGAAGCTGTTGTAGCTGCAAAGGGTGGGCCAACTCAATATTGAACCCTACGGACTAAGACTGGGATACCATTAAAGTTCATGTGCGTGTAAAGGCAGGCGTCCCAATATGTTTGTTAATATAGGTATAATGACAAATCAAAAAGGTCCACATCTGAATAGTCAGAATTGTTTTGACCCATAAGGGCTAAACAACTGCTAGCTCTGAAGTGGTAAATCAGTAATAATCTTATCACATCCCGTCCTTACATTTACAAAGGCCTCACTTACACTCCACGTAGTAGGAATGCACATACCCGCTCACTTTGTTTTTTTTTCCGCATTTTTGCTCGTCGTGCATCGGGCAGCCCATTCACTTGATGTATGTGTAATAAATGCGTCAAAGAAGCTCATGTGCCAAATTTTCACACTGAGCCGGGGGTGCACTTGGCGACACTTTTTCATGTGATTTTCACGCTTTTTGTCACGGGACAAACACAGAAAATCGCACTGCATTTGGGGTGTCATTAAGAAGTAATGCCACTGAAAGCGCGTTGTGCACTTGCCGCATTTCTGAAAACTCTGTCTGCATTTTCAGAGTGGCCAAATGTGAATGCAGCTGAAACTGTGAAATCTAGAACAGCCCATATAAAAAATGTGCATAAAAACACAATCTCAATCAATAAATATTATAAAATAAAAATATACATTTTTATATAATAATAGTAAGCAATTAATAAAACAAAAATTCCTGTGAATAAAGTCCAACCATAAACACATGTTCAAAAGCCCTCTGTGAAAAAGAAAAAAAGGGGGGGGGGGGACCATAGTTGCAACTTTTTTTTCCACTGTCAAATCTACTGCTGTGAATTGTTAAGTACATCATAACCTTCATTCTCCAAAGATAAAGAAAAAACCACCCTGAGAGGGTTCACCGTCCACTAGATGGATGCCAGAATAACTCACCAGAAATCCATGACCTTATGGTAAGGTATGGTATGGTCAAAGCTTGTCCTCCCATCAATGAATATATGACTCACCAAATGTGGAAAACATAAGAAGCCTATTTAAATATGAGACTCGCCTTTTAACGCACTGCCTGGCAAACACCGGACTATCTGATTGGAGGTTCCTATTTACCTGGAATACTTTGGTTTCTCCTGGTTTATCAAGGTTCTCAAACACAGCTTCTTGTTTTTCAGGTCGGACCTCAATAAGGTTATGTCTAAAGTTCACAGTGATGTCCCGCTTTTTGATTATTTCCAGGAGGGCATCTGCATACTTCTTTACCCCAAAAATGGCTCCCAAAGATGTGTTGAAGAGGAAGTTGGCATCAGATCGTTTTCCATTCTATGGATGCAAATGAAGAAAAACCTATTACATATTTTCAGTAGGTTCAACTAACATCTTATTTTACCAGCTGTACCATTAGGCAAAGAACTTCCCTTTCATCCGCCCAACAGGCTATAGTGGCTGAAGACGTTTATATACCTATTGTTGGGCTCCAGTACTTGGAACGGCATTAGTAGTGTATACAGAATGGTTATATGATTGTACTGTACACTTACACAGTACATAATAAGAAAGGCTCAATGCAATAAATACCTCCATAAGTTTAATAAATAAAAATAATTAAATACAAACAATCCAAAAAATGTGATATAACAGGCTCAATAGTAGGAAATAAAGCATTAAAGCTGGAACATGTAAAAATCAATATATGTGCACATATATATTTCTATAGGGACTAGATATATATATATATATATATATATATATATATATATATATATATATATATATATATATATATATATATATATATATATATGGAATATATATATATATATCTACTGTATACACATATGTTACAGTGTAAGGGTTAAGTGGCACCTAGGGTTCTCATCTATAGAGGGTTGAGGGTCATCAAGATGCATGTTTGGTATAGAGAAAACAGATTGTTTAGTGTCCTCTGCGATTAGCAGGGCCTGCATTGGGTCCTGGACCCCGGTGGCTTCGTAGGGACTTGAGTCATGTCTGTGAATAGAGACAAGGGTCTAAGCCCAAAGACCAGAGGAGCACTGCAGCAAAGTAAAAGCCAAGAGGCTGAAGTATTTGCCTATGGCAGAGAGAGATGCTGAACATTTGCATTTGTGGATCTTTTGTGTTTTTGTGAATTTTTTTTTTATTTTTATAAAGTGGGCAAAACAGCATAAAAATGTATATTTTGTGAGTGGACGACGTCCTTGGAAGTGCTGCACTTGAGCCAATTCCATAATATACACTGATCAGCCATAACAATATGACTACCCACCATAGCATGACTACCCACCTAATACTGTGTAGGTCCCCCTTTTGCCACCAAAACAGCCAGAACCTATTGGGGCATGGATGCCACTAGACCACTTAAGGTATGTTGTGGTATCTAAAACTAAGCCATCAGTAGACGTTCCATTAAGTTGTGACGTGGACCTCCATGAATAGGACTTGTTTTTCCAGCATATCCCACAAATGCTTCATTGGAATAAGATCTGAAGAATTTGGAGGCCAAGTCAAATACCTTGAAGAGACCTTCTTTCATTGCTCCATGGTCCACTTCTGATGCTCACGTGCCCATTGTAGAAGGTTTTGGCTGTAGAAACGTTTCCGCTTGGACACCTTGACCTATCTGCAGCTACGTAGCCCCATACACAACAAACTGCAATGCATTGTGTGTCCTGACACCTTTCTATTAGAACTAGCATTAACTTTTTCAGCAATTTAAGCTACAGTAGCTCCTCTATTGGATCAGACTACACGGGCCAGCCTTTGCCTATTATGTGCATCAATAAGCCTTGGCTACCCATGACCCTGTTGCTGGTTCACCTGTTTTCCTTCCTAGGACCACTTTTCGTAGCTCCTGACCACTGCAAACCAGGAATATTCTAAAAGAGCTGCAGTTTTGGAGATACTCTAACCCAGTCTTCTAGCCATTAAAATTTGGCCCTTGTCAAAGTCTCTAAAATTACACTAGGGCTGAAACAACTAATCGACATAATCGAGTTGTCAACTATTTTCATAATCGATTAGTTGGTCAGCCGATTAGTTGGCCTGCATACAGGATGCATTATTGGTTTTCATATCAGAAAATGTAGTGCAGCACACATACAGCGCAGTACACTGTCCATACATATCAGTAAGTGCCTGAGAACTTGTAAATGTGAGTAGCAATGCCTCATGGGACATGTAGTCCTGAGAAGGAGGAGGAAGTGAGTTATTCTAAAAGGCAAAAAAAGTTATTTTACCTTGTCGTAGGGGCACTCTATACTAGAATATATATAATATTACTTTCACTGTTTTACAGTATACATTAACCATTAACTATGAAGGGCTCATTTTTGTTTAACCCCATCATGTCTGGTGATAAAAGCATACTGCTACTGGCTACACATATCGATTTTCGGATGAGCATATTCATATGAAAATTCTTTTTACATTAGACGAATGAATAAATATCTTTATGGACCTTTCTTTGTGCAGTGGTCCAAATCATTTGGTGGAGGGGGGATTATGGTGTGGGGTTGTTTTTTTAGGGAATGGGGTTGGCCCCTTAGTTCCAGTAAAAGGAATTCTTAAGGCGTCAGCATTCCAAGACATTTTGGACAATTTCATGCTCCCAACTTTGTGGGAATGGTTTGGGGATGGCCCCTTCCTGTTCCAACATGACTGCACACCAGTGCACAAAGCAAGGTCCATAAAGACATAGATGAGCGAGTTTGGGGTGGAGGAACTTCACTGGCCTGCAAAGAGTCCTGACCTCAACCCGATAGAACACCTTTGGGATGAATTAGAGCGGAGACTGTGAGCCAGGCCTTCTCGTCCACATCAGTGCCTGACCTCACAAATGCCCTTCTGGAAGAATGGTCAAACATTCCCATAGACACACTCCTAAACCTTGTGCACAGCCTTCCCAGAAGAGCTGAAGCTGTTATAGCTGCAAAGGGTGGGCCAACTCAATATTGAACCCTACGGACTAAGACTGGGATGCCATGTGCGTGTAAAGGCAGGCGTCCCAATACTTTTACTAAATCTCCCCCTATATTACCAAAACTGGTGCAGTTGCGCATAGTAGCCATCAGCTTCAAACTTCAGCATGTTCAAATAAGCTTTGATAATAAAACCTGGAAGCTGATTGGTTTCTATGCAGAGCTGCACCAGATTTTGCACTCTCCAGTTTTAGTAAATCAACCCCCATAGTCTATATCTCTTCTGTCTGTTATTCTCAGAGTGGAGTAGGTATTTTGTTCCTCAACCATTTAGCTGGTTCTTTACTTTTTTACCACTGCGTAGAGATATTCAAGAATACATTGTTTTTTTAAACTTTACATATTAACTAAATTATACGCCACACTTTGAGATTTTTATCTGATTCATCGATTTATCGAAACAATCATTGGCCAACTAATCGATTATGAAAATAATTGTTAGTTGCAGCTCCTGCCGTTTTTCAGGCACAACATGTTCACTGTCTGACAAATATAGCCCACCCACTACAAGTGTAAAAACTGTAGAGTTCAAAATCTGGGGCAGCTGTGCATAGTAGCCAATCAACTTCTAAATTCAGCTTGTTCAATTAAGCTTTGATAAAAAAAAACCTGGAAGATGATTTATTTCTATGCAGAGCTGCACCAGATAAATGAGAGAAGAGGATAAGGGCCCTTTCACACATAATGTCCATTTTTGATGGACTCCATTTGCTCAGCGGGGATCGTTCCGGTGATCCCCGCTGAGGTGGCGGCTGACAAGTCTGTCTATGGCTATCACTGTGGAGTGACGGACCTGTCAGATCTCCACTCTCCTCTATGGGAAGATTGGATGAAAACAGATCCGCCTGCCCATTTTCATCCGATCCGATAGACGGATGGAAAATAGGGTTTCCATTCATCTGAATTTAGCGGATCGGAGTGGATCGGATGTCAGCGGACATGTCATGACATCCGTTGTTCCATAGAACTGTATGGAGCATCCATTCAGATCCACCTAAAAAACTGACAGGCGGACCTAAACTCTGCCAAAAAAATGCAAAGGACTAGTCACCAGTATTGTCTGTGGTCTTCCTGCAGCTGATCCTATTACTGACTTACATGACTTGTTCTGTACTGTGGCTCGTGTGGATGTGGTCATCCTTGTAGGAGCAGGGCTTTCCTTCCACATGTCAGAGCCTCCAGCGAGAGCGAGAACAGTAAGCAGCACAGTAGTGGCATCACCAAATCTCACTCTAATTCTCCTGAGATAAATACGAAAATCCTAAAAATGAAGTGACCTAAAAAACAAACATTTCAGTGTGAACAAGAAAGATGCCACATGAACATGTGTAACAGTGGCTAGTGAACAAGGTAATAATACATATATGTATTCAATTCAAATAAACATCAGAAACGATATTGTATATAAAGTCCATATCACAATGGATGAAATATAAAAAAAGCAAAAAGTCTGTGATAACAGTGCATAGGTGATGATAAACAGGTGTTTCTTGAACATGCAGAGGGATTATTTTGACCCGGCAACCTGGCAGATAAATGGACCGTGGGAGACCAGAGGTGCACGGAAGGTTGATATGTATAATTACCTTGTTCACTAGCCACTGTTACACATGTTCACGTGGCATCTTTCTTGTTCACACTGAAATGTTTGTTTTGAGGTCACTTAATTTTTAGGATTTTCGTATTTATTTACTATATATTCACAGAGCAAATAGCGCCACACTTTGATTTTTTTGTTGTTATTTTGATCCTGAGTCTACGGTGTGTTGGCTGCTGTCTTAGTTTACTTTCAGCGCAGCGCTGTACTTAACTTTTTTAATTTTTTCGCAAATGGAAGAAATACAAAATAAACCATCAATCGCCCTCGGTCTGGAGCTCCATGCAATATTTCATCTCATGGGATAAGGATGATCATGAGAAAAGTGAGGGATCAGTCCAGAACTACATGGGAGGAGCTTGTGAATGATCTCAAGGCAGTTGGGACCACAGTCACCAAACAAACCATTGGTAACCCAATACACCACCATGGATTGAAATCCTGCAGTGCCTGCAAACTCCCCCTCTTAAAAAAGGCACATGTACCGACCCGTCTGAAGTTTGCCAATGAACAGCTAAATGATTCAGTGAAAGAGGTGGAAACATTATGCTTTGGGGTTGTTTCTCTGCTAAAGGAAAAAGCCGACTTTGCAGCATTGAGGGGCCAATGAATGGGCCATGTATTGTAAAATCTTGGATGAGAACCTTCTTTCCTCAGCCAGAATATTGAAGATGGGTAATTGATGGGACTTCCAGCATGACGATGACCCAAAACATACCGCCAAGGCAACAAAAGAGTGGTTCGAGAAAGAGCACATTAAGGTCATGGAGTGGCCTAGCCAGTCTCCAGACCTTAATCCTATAGAACATTTATGGAGGGAGCTGAAACTTTGAGTTGCCAAGCAACCTTAAAGATTTCAAGAAGATCTGCAAAGAGGAGTGGACCAAAATCCCTCCTGAGATGTGTACAAACCTGGTCACCAACTACAAGAAACATCTTACCTCTGTGCTTGCCAAGAAGGGTTTTTCCACCAAGTACTAAATCATGTTTTGCTTGGGGATCAAATACTTATTTTACTCACTGAACTGCAACTCAATTTATAACATTTGTATCATGGTTTTTTTTTCTGGATTTTTAGTTGATATTCAGTCTCTATCATTTAAAATACACACCTATGATAAAAATTATAGACCCTTCATTTCTTTGAAAGTGGGCAAACTTACAAAATCTGCAGGGGATCAAATAATTATTTTCCCCACTGTAGGTTTGATGTAGAACAGAAAAATAAAAGTTAAATGTGTACAACATACTTTCCTAAGATACTCTTCCGATAAATACATGATTTTCTGTGGAGCGCCCGCACATTTCACTGGAGTGTTGGGGAAGGTGAAAATTGCATTTCCCTTTTTAAAGTCCTGCAGAGCCCTCCAGGTCTTGTCCACGGTTTTTACAGAGTAGTTGGAGCCAATTTTGGGATAATTAAATGCTTCAGGCAGTCCTTTAACCTATCATGAAAACACAGGTGAGGTCAACACAATGAGGGTCATGAGGTTAAAAAAACACAATACACATGATAATAATTCAACCGGTTCAACAAGTTTAGCAATATTACGACAAATAGAACACATATACAGTAACTAAGTGGTGTAATTATTAATAAAAAGTTGCATAGCTGTTTATCCATTGAAACTGCATGGCATGTTGTTCTGTGCAAATAGGGCAAAACTGAATGTTTTCTGGTTATATTCATGCAACTTGAATATGTGAATGTGTAAAATACGGCAATACAGCCTCTAGATGGCGCTGAGGAGCACACATCATTACTATGATAGTCAGCACCATCTAGTGGCCATAATGTGGTATTTTCCACATTCACACATCTGAATTGCAGAGAAATTAGGGCAACATTTACATTTTGCACAAAACAAATTTACAAATTTACAAATTTTTATGGCTGGACTGGCAAGTTGGCCATATTATCATAAGATCCTTTAGTTTACCGGCATTTGTATAATATTATTTAATATTACGTTTTCTCAAACCTCTCCTACCAACCGTTCACATTTTGTGGATATCCACACAGGTAACAAAATTGTATAGCTGAGACACTAGTTATTCTACTATGGATGTGGGAGGTTACCTGCAAAACTGGCCTTCTTGGGTGGACATGCTAGGATGGGTTTGGGAAACACTCAGTTAATGCACTAATAACCCCATAAATCTCCCCCAAATGTGCTCAGAATTACTACAAAGTCTACCATGCAAAAAAAGATGCCTAGAGAATACTGCCACCTAGTGGACTCATTTATTAAGGTACTTTGGTTTCAGGTTCATAAGAATTATTTTATGTAGGACTGTTTCAGCAACTGCTGTAGTAACGTTTTCACTTTATAAGGCTATGATACTGAGGACAAAACTTAGAAGTACCCTTAGGTTTAGAAATTAAAGTTGCCATGGTTTTGCCATTGCTTTCCTGAAGCTGATGTGCATTTGGAACCTACTTTAAAAGGAGGTTAGCAAAATCCCATTTGGCTTTAATTAAGCAGTACACATGGCAATTCAGAGGTTGCATTTCAGAGGTTGCTTTGCGCTGAGCTGTGTATTGTTAGATGCAGAATGGCCTAATAAAGTCATTTGAACTGCAAGCAAAAGCAGGTCAACTCTTTCTTTGTTAAAACTCTGCATCTGCAGTCGAATAGTCAAATAGCAAAGGACACCCATCAACATGAGCCCTGCCAAACCAGCCTTTGTATTGCCATTTTATTATGAGCCTTTGGTTAGTCCACGAAGGGCAAAGCAACAGGGGCATTTAAATGCCTACCCACTTCCCCGTGCCAAATACGCTACAGCTGCCTAAAGCGATGTGAAATACCTGGAACTTGGGGCTAAGGCAAGAATGTTTTTCTGGCCTTGTGGTTCCCAGGATGCAGTCTTGTGTGGCTGAGCACTCAGTGGCCAGATCCAATTATTGTCAGGTGGGGGTGGATAGAGAGCCCTGAGCAAGCTCTAATCAGCGCTCCAACTTAGAGCTTCCCCAGGTTCTCTTCTCTTTGCTTATATGCACAAGGAGTGTGAATATAAACAGCTAGGGATGGGCGAGGCATTTACATGAACCAGTTCTTATGCCCTGCATGAACAAATTAGAGGTTAATGTTAACCCTTTATTGCCCAGATGCCCAAGGTACAGAGGGGATGGAAAGTATTCAGACCCCCTTAAATTTTTCACTCTTTGTTATATTGCAGCCATTTGCTAAAATCATTTAAGTTAATTTTTTTCCCTCTCATTAATGTACATACAGCACCCCATATTGACAGAAAAACAGAGAATTGTTGACATTTTTGCAGATTTATTAAAAAAGAAAAACTGAAATATCACATGGTCCTAAGTATTCAGACCCTTTGCTCAGTATTTAGTAGAAGCACCCTTTTGATCTAATACAGCCATGAGTCTTTTTGGGAAAGATGCAACAAGTTTTTCACACCTGGATTTGGGGATCCTCTGCCATTCCTCCTTGCAGATCCTCTCCAGTTCTGTCAGGTTTGATGGTAAACGTTGGTGGACAGCCATTTTTAGGTTTTTCCAGAGATGCTCAATTTGGATTTAAGTCAGGGCTCTGGCTGGGCCATTCAAGAACAGTCACGGAGTTGTTGTGAAGCCACTCCTTCACTCAGTTATTTTAGCCGTGTGCTTAGGGTCATTGTCTTGTTGGAAGGTAAACCTTCAGCCCAGTCTGAGGTCCTGAGCACTCTGGAGAAGGTTTTCGTCCAGGATATCCCTGTACTTGGCCGCCTTCATCTTTCCCTCGATTGCAACCAGTCGTCCTGTCCCTGCAGCTGAAAAACACCCCCACAACATGATGCTGCCACCACCATGCTTCACTGTTGGGACTGTATTGGACAGGTGATGAGCAGTGCCTGGTTTTCTCCACACATAACGCTTAGAATTAAGACCAAAAAGTTCTATCTTGGTCTCATCAGACCAGAGAATCTTATTTCTCACCATCTTGGAGTCCTTCAGGTGTTTTTTAGCAAACACCATCCGGGCTTTCATGTGTCTTGCACTGAGGAGAGGCTTCCGTCGGGCCACTCTGCCATAAAGCCCCGACTGGTGAAGGGCTGCAGTGATGGTTGACTTTCTAAAACTTTCTCCCATCTCCCGACTGCATCTCTGGAGTTCAGCCACAGTGACTTTTGGGTTCTTCTTTACCTCTCTCACCAAGACTCTTCTCCCCAGATAGCTCAGTTTGGCCAGACAGCCAGCTCTAGGAAGGGTTCTGGTCGTCCCAAACGTCTTCCATTTAAGGATTATGGAGGCCACTGTGCTCTTAGGAACCTTAAGTGCAGCAGAAATTTTTTTGTAACCTTGGCCAGATCTTTGCCTTGCCACAATTCTGTCTCTGAGCTCTTCAGGCAGTTCCTTTGACCTCATGATTCTCATTTGCTCTGACATGCACTGTGAGCTGTAAGGTCTTATATAGTAAGGTGTGTGGCTTTCCTAATCAAGTCCAATAAGTATAATCAAACACAGCTGGACTCAAATGAAGGTGTAGAAGCATCTCAAGGATGATCAGAAGAAATGGACAGCACCTGAGTTAAATATATGAGAGTCACAGCAAAGGGTCTGAATACTTAGGAACATGTGATATTTCAGTTTTTCTTTTTTAATAAATCTGCAAAAATGTCAACAATTCTGTGTTTTTCTGTCAATATTCGGTGCTGTGTTTACATTAATGGGGAAAAAAATGAACTTAAATGATTTTAGCAAATGGCTGTAATATAACAAAGAGTGAAAAATGTAAGGGGGTCTGAATACTTTCTGCCCCCACTGTATATTTAGCAGCATCAGTATACACCCTTGACGATAACTCTAATGACTAATTTACATTCCATTATTTTTTTTAAAGAAAATGACAAAATGCAAATTGTTTAATTTATTTCTATTCTCTTCATTATTTTATGTGAATTTCTATTGTAATCTTATAATTATAAAATTTATAAATATAAATGTTAGAATACAAGGCACTGCAGAAAACATTGTAGCCTGAAAGGTGGCAGTGTTATTTTACAGGCTGAAGATTTGCATTTTTTGCACTGAAAGCTCCAGCAGGAATGTGGACAGTATGTCATAGCCGACATAGTGATTAGATGATTGGAAATCACACTTAGGGGCTCCTGATTGCCAGTGGTGGCCTGAATGCAGCCGATTAAAAGTCACTACTGTTGGCTGGTCGCTCTCAAAAGGGGAGGACATTTATAAACATAACCTCACCATGTCTGATAGACATTTATATACAGATGGTGGGCAGGAAGGGGTTAAAATCACTTATGTGCCTAGACCAAATGGTGGCCCTTGGGCCATATCTGGCCCTTTGCTTGCCTTTATCCGGCCCTTGGGGCACTATTCCTGCCACGGACACCAGAGATGGGGAACTAATTCTCCCAATAACACCATTTATAGGGCACTATTCCTCTCATTGACACCAATTATGCAGTTTTTTACTCCCACTGATTACCAAGCCTATGGCTCCCACCAATGCCAGGACATTTTCTACCCCCAATGGCCACAGTCCACCCCCCCCCCCCCTGAAGTTTAAAGGGCAGAGAACCGGCCCTCCATTTCAAAAGTTTGGAGACCCCTGGCCTAGACTATTGCAAACTGAAGTATTTAAATATCCTGAACAAGCAGCAAAAGCGCTTTCAGACCTGTCCAATGTGTTATTGTTCACATATTATAGTCCAGTGTGTTATAGGCAGCTCTTTCATTTCGATAGGCTTCCAACTCACAAAAATAGCCCAGAAAACAAGACTGCCCGGTTTTCACTGATACGACTCATAATCAGTGTCTGCCACCACGGGACTTGTAGTTCATTCATTCACAGATCTCTGTAAATGAATGACATGCTGTGTGGGTGGAGTCCTGCCGCGCTGTTTTTAAACTGAGACAGTCAGTGCAGAGAGAAGAACCCCCTGCCCGCTGTCACAGGGTGAGGGAAATGTGGGGTGAGCGGGGGTGCTGCATTAGTAACATGTTACACCCTACATACAAAGAAACTTAGACTTTAAAGAAAATGGGCACTTTGGAAATCCCTAATGATAAAAGGGCATAGACAGCAGATGTATTAGGGGGAATCAGACTCTAAATAAGAATTAAAATATCTTGTCATTATAATAGTTATTCTACTGTGCAAAGGACTTTGTTTTTGTATTACAAAGCCAGCTAACTGATATGAAAATGTGTCATGTAGATGATGTGAAACGGAAACCTGCCAGCAAAAGTCTGATTACAATGTGCTCATTATTCTCTCTAACGATCCACTAGCAGGAAACTGTACCCAATTTTTTTCTCATTAAAGCCATATCATCAGGCAGAACAACTAACAAGTGAAAAAAAAAAATTGGTTCTAAAGATCTGCCTATCCTAATAATAGCTACTAAATCCAATGTGACTTTATCCCCTTCTACTGAAACCACTAACGTTATCATCTTCTATAGAAACCTTGGTGACATTATCCTATCCTCTTCTACTAAAACTATCGTGACTTTATTCCCTTCTGCTGAAAACACGAAGGTTATCCTTTATACTCTTGTACTAAAACTATAGTGATTTGTCCCCGTCTCAAACCACTGTGACTTCATCCCTTTTTCTAACAAAATCATAAGGACTCTATCTTCTTCTACTGAAACCATGGTGACTATTCCCTTCTCCTGAAACCATGGTGAGTTTACCCTCTTCTACAGAAACCACATTGTCTCTTTGTACTGAAACCAGTGTGACATTATCCCCTTCTTTTGTCGAATATTCCCTTTTACTGAAATAATGAAGACTTTCTCCCCTTCTACTGAAACCATTGTGACTTTATCCCCTTCTATTGAAATAACAATGACTTTATTAATGACTTTATCGCCTTTTACTGAAAACACTGTGAATGTGTCCCCTTAGTCTATAACCAGTGTGACATTATCCTCGTCATCGACTTTATTCCCTTCTACTGAAATAACGATGACTTTATCCCCTTCCACTGAAACCCTTCTAATAAAACCACGTTGACTTTATCCCTTCTACTGAAAGAACGATGAATATATTGATTACTTTATCCCCTTCTACTGAAACCATGGTGACTGTATCCCCTTCTACTTAAACCCTTCTAATAAAACCAGGGTGACTTTATTACCTACTACTGAAATAAGAATGACTTTATCCCCTTCTACTGAAACCCAGATAATAAAGTCATGGTGACTTTATCTCCTTCTACTGAAACCACTGTGAATGTTTCCCCTTCTTCTAAAACCAGTGCAACATTATCCTCTTCTACAGCTGCCACTTTGAATTAAAGGAGAAGTACAGCCAAAGCTTGTTTGGCTGTACTTCTCCTGTGAATCACAGGACTGCAGTTCATTCTGCACTCCTGTGACCCGTTTTCAGCAGAAGCCCGCTGTCGGCTGACGTCACAGAGCCAGTCCAGCCTAGGGCAAAATCACGACAATAAAGTCGGGATCCACCCACAACCCTGGACCAGCACCTGGCTTGGCCTCTCAGCGAGCCGCTGAGGACCTGAGCCAGCCACTCCCGCCCCCTCCACAGCCCAGCTCTCCAGTGACTGACAGTCACCAGCTTTCTGCTCACAGAGCTCTGAGAACCAAGAGATCAGCGGTCTTTGATCGCTCAGTTCTCAGTCTTAGAGCCGGCGAGGCACAGGTGCAGTATCAGACCGGCGCTGCATACACCTAGGTACTGTAAGTATGATTCTGAAAAAAAACCACAAACAAGAAAAAACAGACTTCTTCTAAAAACATAATGACTTTATCCCCTTCTACTGAAACCATGGTGACTTTATCTCCTTCTACAGAAACCAGGGCAGCATTATCTTATATCTACAGAAACCACATCAACTTTATCTCCCTCTACTGAAACCAGTTGACTTTATCCCTTTCTATTGAAATCATGGTGACTGTCACGGTCAGGGGTTAGGCTCGGAGACCATAGCAGTAGAACGGCTCCCACCAACCAGCAGGATAAGTAAACAAGCAGGGCACACTGGTGGATGACGCGGCCGACCTGAGGTATAGGGTCTAAGCACTAAACAGTATTCAGAGTTCCTGATGGTGGATTTGCTACATGTTAGTTAGTACCAGATCATGGTCCTCAGGATTACCCCACCAGGAGGTGAGCAAGCCGGGGTCCAGTAGCAAATATAGCAGGAAGGGATCAAGCAGAAGTGTAGCCAATAAACAAGCCAAAGGTCCGTAACAAGTTGTAGTGAAGACGAGGACAGATATTGGCTGGAGAGAGCATAATAATCTGGCAGACAGGGACTCCAAAGGCATGGCTTAAATAGGAAGTTCATGGGAGGAGCAAGGAGCTCAAGGTTCACAAGAAACAAGGCAATTGCAAGAAAAACAGAACTAGAAGGCGCGCACACCTAGCGCATTACCAAAGATAATTTATTAATAAGAATTTTTATATAAAAGTAGGTACTCACAAAATGCAACTGACAAAAGGCCATAAAAACAGTAGAACACGGGGTACAGCTAACGCGTTTCGGGGGAGCACCCCCCTTCCTCAGAGAGCTACTGCCAGATGCAGCAGAAGTCGTGAGTTCAGATCCTGGCCCTAACAGTAATTTTATTCCCTTCTACTGAAATCATGATGATTTTATCCCCTTCTACTGAAACTGGAAGTGTGTCAAACGCTAAAGATACTTCATAAAGATTTTCTTAAACCCAGCAGAGAATAGCAGCATGAGCAGCGATTCAGGCAAGTCTCAATTTCTTGCAGGAAGACATTTGTTTCATTTTTAAAAATAGCAAAATGATCGATTTAAGCTGAAGAAATCATTAAGGCCTATGTGAATTATTCTTAACCCTCACATTTCTATTGATAAATACGATACTATGCATCATATTCATTCCTTCCACTTTGTTCTATATAAAACAGAAGATAGAATTACACATGAAAGAATATGGGACAACATAATACACAAAACAAACTCCTCAGAGTATAATGTCCAGTGGATGGTGTGTTGATTTCCCTTACATGGAGTGTTTTCTTAAGTAAACCTCGAATGACAGCTTTACAAAAGGTAATTTGTTATACATGTTATATAGAACCCCAAACATATGAAATACATACGTGAATTGTACTACCTACAAATGTCTCCAATACTACTCAGCTCAACACATCTCCCTCTAGCATTTAAAGATGAAATGCAGTCTGCTCACAGAATTTGTAATAAAAACATCTTTGCCATTCTGAAGCTTCACTCCAACCACTGTGCATATTATTTTATATATACTGGGATTCTGTACTTGCCAAATATGCTGCAGAAATCTCCCTCCACTGAGTCTGGCTGCAACCATTTTAACTGTGGGCAGCTGAAGCTGCTGCCTGTTCACTTCCTGGATTTACACAGACACACACCTCTAGCGCCGCAGCCCTGCAGCTCTCATTGGCCCTCTTATGACTCATCCCCCTGGCAAACTCTCACAAGAGTGAGGGCTGTGCATGATGTCATAAACCTAGGCTTTTTACCAGACAAGAAACAGGAAGTGGACTGTATATGTTATTTACTGGCAGAAAAAAAAAATTTACTATCCAAAGTTAAAACAACAAGGGCAGAAAATTTAATAGATGGAAAGTTGAAAAAAATGACTCAAGTTCCGCTTTAATGCCAGAAAACATTTTATATATACACCGGCCACTTTATTAGGTACACTTTGCTAGCACTGGGTTGGACCCCCTTTTGCCTTCAAAATTGCCTTAATTCTTTGTGGCATAGATTCAACAAGGCGTTGGAAACGTTCTTCAGAATTTTTGGTCCATATTGACACGATAGCATCACGCAGTTGCTGCACATTTGTCGGCTGCACATCCATAATGTAAATCACCCGTTCCACCACATCCCAAAGGTGCTCTATTGGATGAGATCTGGTGACTGTGGAGACCATTGGAGTACAGTGAACTCGTTGTCATGTTCAAGAAACCAGTGGTGAGATGATTTGAGTTTTGTGACATGGTGCATTATCCTGCTGGAAGTAGTCATCAGAAGATGGGTACACTGTAGTCATAAAGGGATGGACATGGTCAGGAACAATACTCAGGTAGGCCGTGGTGTTTAAATGATGCTGAATTGGTACTAATGCCCCGTACACACGATCGGAAATTCCGTAAGCAAAAGTCCGATGTGAGCTTTTGGTCGGAAATTCCGACCGTGTGTATGCTCCACCGGACTTTTTGCTGGCGGAATTTCCGATCGTGTGTACGGGACATTAGTACCAATTCAGCATCATTTAAACACCACGTCCTACCTGAGTATTGTTGCTGACCATGTCCATCCCTTTATGACTACAGTGTACCCATCTTCTGATGGTCCTTCCAGCAGGATAATGCACCATGTCACAAAGCTCCAATCATCTCACCACTGGACAATGAGGTCTCTGTACTCCAATGGCCGCCAGCAAAAGATTGAGAGCAGGTTCTCTATTTTTCCAACGGAAAAAGTTCCTATCGGAAATTCCAATCGTCTGTAGCAATTCTGACGCCCATAATTCCTACGCATGCTCGGAAACAATTTGATGCATGCTCGGAAGCACTGAACTTAATTTTCTCGGCTCGTTGTAGTGTTGCACGTTACCGCGTTCTTGACGGTCGAAAGTTCAGAGAACTTTTGTGTGCCTGTGTGTATGCAAGCCAAGCTTGAGCAGAAATCCATCAGAAAAACCTGGGAAAAGTTTGATCGTGTGTACGGGGCATAAGGGGCCCAAAGTATGGCAAGAAAATATCCCTCACACCATTACACCACCACCAGCCTGTACCATTGATACAAGGCAGGATGGATCCATGCTTTCCATGTTGTTTATGCCAAATTCTGACCTTACCATCTGAATGTTGCAGCTGAAATCGAGACTCATCAGACCAACGTTTTTGGCAACGTTTTTCCAATCTTCTATTTTCCAATTTTGGTGAGCCTGTGCGGATTGTAGCCTCAGTTTCCTGTTCTTAGCGGACAGGAATGGCACCTGGTGTGGTCTTCTGCTGCTGTAGCCCATCTGCTTCAAGGTTCGATGTGTTGTGCGTTCAGAGATGGTATTCTGCATACCTTGGTTGTAACAAGTTGTTATTTAAGTTACTGTTGCCTTTCTATCATCTCCAACCATTTTATATCAGTCGGCCCATTCTCCTCTGACAACACTACTTCCGCTCACTGGATATTTTCTCTTTTTTGGACCATTCTCTGTAAACCCGAGAGATGGTTGTGCCTGAAAATCCCAGTAGAACAGCAGTATTTGAAATACTCAGGCCAGCCCGTCTGGCACTAACAACCATGCCACAATCAAAGTCACTTATTCTCCCTTTCTTACCCATTCTGATGCTCGGTTTGAGCTTCAGCAAGTTGTCTTCACCACATCTAGATGCCTAAATGCATTGAGTTGCTGCCATGTGATTGGCTGATTAGGAATTTGTGTTACCAAGCAATTGAACAGATGTACCTAATAAAGTGGCTGCTGAGTGTATATATATACTGTATAACACACACACACCTATTAGATCTATTGATATCAGCGCCTACACTTAGCTTTCTTTCCCATAAAACATTCATCTCCATAGGTGTAATGCAAGCTTATTTACATAGAATTGTTACTCAGGCCGTACCTTTTCAAATTGCAGTTTGATGCCCAGCGCGATAATTAAATATTTGTAACTAATCTGCAAAGAAAAAGACAAAATGGTTACTGATGTAAATAATGATCATGTTGCATGAAAGAAAACCTAGCACAAATCACGCATTGGACGATCATACGGCCACACCTGTGGGACTCACTCATCCGTTCGCTTATTAACTCCTTTAGGTCAGTAGGGACTAGTGCTGTAAATGTGGCATGACACTCGAGGACCGCAGGAGGAGCACCTGATTATGCAGCAATGTAATTGGCTGCAGTGTGCCGACGTCATCAGGAGCCCTTCCCACTGGTCAATAGTTGACCATAAGTGGTCATATTTCTGGGGGTGCCAAAATGAGTGCACCCCAGAACAAGACAGCGACACGTATATGCGGCGGCTGGGTGTTAAGGCTCACCCACCCTGCCACTGCACATACTGTTGTCGTAAAGTGGTTAAAGTGAACCTGTGCTACCCATGCAGGGTAAAGCAACAGATTCCATGAATAGCATCCCTGCAGCTGTACATACTATTCTTCTTTCTGCTCCCTCTCTGCTTTGTTCAGCTGCAAAGAGAGCAAGTCCTGTGTAGAAAGAGTGACCAATCATCAAGCACCAGAGCTGCCTAATGGGAATAAGGAGAATAGGTTGCATCTCCCCCAAACTTGATGAGCCATGTATATTTATTGTACACTCAATATTTTTGATACTTTCTTATCCATTTGGTACCATTATAGTCCTTCAAATATAGTGGCTAGGTTGTTTTTTTTTTGTGTGCAATGATTTTCTTAGGATGAGGTACTGGACCATTGCTGTCCAATAATTTAGGGCTCTCTCATGAGATCCCTCTCCCATTTTTTCTTTACTATTTCTGGTGGAGCCTGAGGGCTAAATAGAGGTCTGGGGAAAAGCAAAGGTAGGCAATACGTGCTGCAGGTGAAGCCACCATTAAAGTGAACCTGTTGATTTGACTTTCATAGGAAAAACACACATTCCATTTAAGCATATGATTAGCGCATTGGATTTTTTTTTTTTTACACCTAGCACTAGAACAAATGACAACTGTGACCATTGTACGCTACTTCAGAAACATAACATGGACTCCCTGTACATCCTCTGTTGGTCACCTGACTCGCCTCCTCTAGAAGGTAACCATTTCACTTTCATTTTTTTAATCAGTTTATTTATTATAGGGTGCCACACACTGAGGGGGGTGTCAGGCCGGCACCCCCTCGCCACGACTGAATCGGTTACAGGGGGAGGGTTTAGGCAGCGTCGCGGTGACAGGGCAGGTTAGAGCAGGCAGGCGAGCTGCAGTGGCGTTGCAAAGGGGGGAGGGAGCAAGGGGTGCTGGGTGACAGAGGGGTGACACCCGTCAGCAGGGTCCCCTTCCAATCCCCTTCTCTAACGGCCGCGGGCTGTCCAAGCGGTCCCTGATGTCTCACACAGCAGAGCGAAGCTGCCTCCCCCTCCTCTTCGTTTATGTGTACACAGGGTAAGGGGACCTGCTGTGCATGTGCCATGCTGATCTCAGGTACATTATGGGTCTGTACTGCGCTAAAGGGGGATTCTGCACTGAATGGGGGGGTTCTGTGTAACATGCAGGGGGTCCAGAGCTGCGGGGAGGGGGGGCTGTATAATGTAAAAGGATCCACGGGTGCAGGGTGCTGTGTAATGTAAAGGGGTCCAGAGGTGCAGGGTGCTGTGTAATGTAAAGGGGTCCAGAGGTGCAGGGTGCTGTGTAATTTAAAGGGCTCCAGAGGTGCAGGGTGCTGTGTAATTTTAAGGGGTCCAGAGGTGCAAGGTGCTGTGTAATTTTAAGGGGTCCAGAGGTGCAGGGTGCTGTGTAATGTAAGGGGTCCAGAGGTGCAGGGTGCTGTGTAATGTAAAGGGGTTCAGAGGTGCAGGGTGATGTGTAATGTAAAGGGGTTCAGAGGTACAGGGTGCTGTGTAATGTAAAGGGGTTCAGAGGTGCAGGGTGCTGTGTAATGTAAAGGGGTTCAGAGGTGCAGGGTGCTGTGTAATGTAAGGGGTTCAGAGGTGCAGGGTGCTGTGTAATGTAAAGGGGTTCAGAGGTGCAGGCTGCTGTGTAATGTAAAGGGGTTCAGAGGTGCAGGCTGCTGTGTAATGTAAAGGGGTTCAGAGGTGCAGGCTGCTGTGTAATGTAAAGGGGTCCAAAGGTGCAGGGTGCTGTGTAATGTAAAGGGGTTCAGAGGTGCAGGGTGCTGTGTAATGTAAGGGGTTCAGAGGTGCAGGGTGCTGTGTAATGTAAAGGGGTTCAGAGGTGCAGGGTGCTGTGTAATGTAAAGGGGTTCAGAGGTGCAGGCTGCTGTGTAATGTAAAGGGGTTCAGAGGTGCAGGCTGCTGTGTAATGTAAAGGGGTTCAGAGGTGCAGGCTGTTGTGTAATGTAAAGGGGTTCAGAGGTGCAGGCTGCTGTGTAATGTAAAGGGGTCCAAAGGTGCAGGGTGCTGTGTAATGTTGGATCTTGGACAGCAGCATTGTCAACCTGTGAAGAAGATAACATTAGTTGCACTAGCAACTTTAGGTGGACCTGACTGACAAATTAAAGCTGAAATCCACATAAAACTCTTTAAACATTTTCAGCAACTTTTTTTTCTTCTTTTTGGGATAAAAGTTTTACATAAATGAGTTAACCATTGTAAGCACCCCTGTCAGTGCTCAATGGTTTGTCTCAACCCTCTAACTCCTGCTGGACAGCTTGAAAATCTGAAAACTTTAAAACAGACTAAAAGGTAAAACCAATATATTAAAAACTTTTTTTTTTACCCAAGTGTTATATTTAAACATTTTACTTAGCCAAGTGTTACATTTTGTAGGTCATATATAAAATCAGCGAGGTTCATTGGTTATCTGTGATAGACAAGAAAAGTTCTGAGCAATATATGAAAAATGCTGCTTCCCACAGATAAAGTTACCTCTTTGTCATCACCTATCCGGATGGAGTTATTGTCCGGATCAAAGCTTTTTACTTCTGATTTGATCCATTTGACTCCTGAAGGGATCACACTTGCTGTAGGCCGAGCAGAACTTGCTAGCTTCTTGGCACCTCCACCAACCAATGTCCACATGGGTTGATAGTAATGTGTCTACAGAAAATATGGCAACATATTGCAATCAGCACTTGTAAATAGGCAATTCAAAGGCATATATATTATATTACAATATAATTATATTACAATATATATATATATATATATATATATATATATATATATATATATATATATATATATATATATATATATAATGTTTGCTATATATTTTCTTTATTTATATTCTTTAGAATGAAAGATTACATTTTTTTATTTCATTTTAGTCAAGTTTAAGTGACTGAAAAAAGGTATATTTTTTAAAATAATAAACATAGTATACTTACCTGATCTGTGCATTGGTTTTGCACAGAGCACCCCTAAGCCTCCTCTTCTCAGGTACTCCGCTGGTGCTTCTGACTGCTCTGCCCTGATGAGTCCCCCCCCATAGCAAGCCCCGTGCTATGGGGTTCACTCATGCAGGCTTGCTCCCAAGCCACGCTCAGTGTGTATACTGAAACACAGTGTGACTAGGCCCCGCTCCCCGTTAGTTTCTCACTGGCTGTGATTGATAGCAGAAGAAGCCAATGGCTCCCGCTGGTGTCTCTGAACCAGTGAGGAGAGAGAGAGTGGAGGGAGCCGCTGCACTCATACACAGTGCTGGATCAGCTGGGGGGAAAGCAGCTCACAGAAGGAAGAGAATGCATTCACATGGTTCTAAAGCCTCAAGGCTTTTTACCCTAATGCATTCTATGTATTAAAGTGGATGTGAAACCCTCACATATATCCAGTGAAGTGAATAGCCTCAGATGAAACACAGAAATGAAACAAATCTCCCTACATACGTTTTACATGTATATCTGCTGTCTTCAGCTTTATATACTGTTTAGAAAGTGCAGATCGTGTTAGAATTTTCTCTTCCTGATTTCCCTGTAGGAGGGGATTATAGCTAGACACTGAGACAGCTGATTGGAGGAAAGGCACACAACCCCTCCCCACACATGCAGAGGTTGCCTGTGAATAGTTTAGCTGTGTGCTATTCTATTTATAGCAACCTCCCCCTGACTCACTTCAGGCTCCTGTCTTGGAGAGCTTGTCAAAAGTTATCAGGCTGATAATAGAGGAACGGAGCAGGACAAAACTACAGGATATAGTGCTTTGAAGAGAGATAAGAAAACACTGCAGATAGATGTGCCCAGCTCAGATTTAAGGAATCAAGTTTACATCCACTTTAAGGTAAAAAAGCCTTCTTTGCTGCAGGATCTCCCCCAACCCAACCTTAATCTTACCTGAGCCCATCCAATCCAGCGACGTACACAAGAGCAGCAGTTCTTGCCACTGTCTCCCTCCTGATTGGGTAGATTGAGAGCAGCAGGACCCATTGGCTCCCACTCCTGTCAATTAACTCCAGTGATGAGGGATCGGGGGCGGGGCCAAGCCCTGCTGTCTGTGTCAATGGACACAGCAGCAGGGCTCAGGAGGTGAGCACGCACGAGTGCCCCCATGAGAAGCGGCTCCCCTTGGGGGCATTGAACAGAGAGGAGGAGCCATGAGCACTGACGGGGGACCCAAGAAGTGCAATTTCATTGCACAAAGCAGGGAAATATAGAGATGTTTGTTATTTATAAGAAAAGAAAAAATACTTCTACAATCGCTTTAAGGTAAAAAAACCCTCTGCCTTTAAAACCATTTGAGGCTACTTTCACACTCGGGCCGTGAGAGCGTCAGCGGTAAAGCACCGCAAATTTTAGCGGAGCTTTTCAGCCGCTAGCTGAATGCTTTTAACCCCCCGCTAGCGGCCGAAAAAGGGTTAAAAGTGCCGCTGCCAAAGCGCTTTGGCAGCGCTGGCCATTGATTTCAATGACAAGGGCATTTTAGCAACGGTGTATTCACCGCTCCCGCAACGCCCCAAAGATGCTGCAAGCGCACCGCCCCAGTGTGAAAGCACTCGGGCTCTCACACTGGGGCTGCAGGGGAGGTGTCTTTCAGGTGTTATTTTTAGTCCAAAAGCGCCTGAAAAATGCCCCAGTGTGAAAGGGGTCTTAATATTAAATAATGCTGCCACAAATACAGTGACATTTGATGCCCTGCTGTTCATCTCAATTAAGAACACAGATATGTTCCCATTCCTTGACATTTTGTATGGGGTCACAATTAGAGACAGATAGTCCAAAAGTGAACTGCTACTGCACTGCAAACTCTGTTATAAAAGCATCCTGTATTAAGGGGTATTTCATCTTTTGTTTAAAAAAAAAAATAGATATTTATGCATATATATTTATATACTTGTTACACGTGCCATTTTGTAATTTAATTTTAATTAAAAAATTACTTATTTTAATCTGTGGCCAGATATAAAACTAGACTAAACCAGACATTTAAAAAATATTTTTAAACCAACTAACAAAAAAAACAAAGAATATCCCTGAGTGCATAGGGACTTGTAAAGGTTCAGATTTTTTAAAATAAAAATAACAAACTTGTCATACTTACACGCTCTGTGCAAGAGTTTTGCACAGAGCAGCCCCAATCCTCCTCTTCTGGGGTGCCCCGTCAGCGCTCCTGTTCTCCCCTTCATCAGGTGCTCCCACGGAAAGCCGCTGACACAGACAGCAGGACTTGGCCCTGCCTCTCGCTCCCGTGTCACTGGATTTGATTGACAGCAGCAGGAGCCAATGGCTCCTGCTGCTATCGATCTGTCCAATGAGATGAGAGTTAGCGGCTAGAGCACGGTTCTGGATTGGGTGGGCCCAGGTAAGTAAAAGGGGGGGGTCTGAGGGGCGCTGCAGCAAAGAAGGTTTTTCACCTTAAATGTAAAGAATGCATTAAGGTGAAAAACTTTAAGACTTTACAATCCCTTTAAACACAGTACCACTTGGTACATTGTTCAGCCAGCCAAAGCTTGCCAAGACTGCCTGCAGCGGAGCTGGGCACTGTACCTGTCCCTCCCGGGTTTATTTAAATGCTGGGAGGGACGCACTGCTCCTAAACAGCACTATCTGCAAGGGGCCTTTAGTTTACTTTTAACTGTTACCATCTGTGTAAAATCAATACAGCATAATACAAGTAGAAATGGAGGATTTAAAATATTACAATCGGTCTGCAGATTACAAATATTGTGACTACAGTTATAAAGCCACAAGGGCCTAGACGTTTTGTTATATTACCTACAATGGCCAACAGAAACACAATGGAAGAAGATGGTATAATAACAGTTTTTACCAATTGTGTCAATTTGTGACTGAAACCTACAACAAAGCATACATACAAACCAGATAACAGTACAGAAACACAAAACTTAGCTATTTTACCTCACTTGGCTCTATGATGGCAACTTTCCCAGCTCCAACTTTCCTCTTCATCCTTGCGCCCATGCTTATTCCTCCAGCACCGCCTCCAACAACCACCACTTCGTAATACTCCTTGGCAGCAAATCTACTTGTCACATGTAAACTTCGGTTTGTACCAACGCTCACTCCAGCCCTCAATAAATGAGCACACTGGTGGACATGGCCACCGCAGGGCACTACTCCAAAGAAGGCCATCGCTGGATGAGATTACAACCTGGGAACAAAATATCATATTATGAAAGAGAAATATCCTTTATCAAATTATTAGTCTATAGTGCACCATTTCCCAGACAATGGACATTAAAGTGTATAAAAAAAATCAAGGTAGAACTATAGGCAAAACTTTTCTTCATTTTGGATAGCGCAAGGTATGATTATAACCCTTGTTTGAGTATTTTTCACCATCTGTGTCCCATTTCAGAGATTTCCCTTCACTTCCTATCCCATAGCCAAACAAGAAGTGACAGAAAATCCCTGAAAATGAAGGGAATCCCTTGGACAACCCAAAATTTGGGATTTTCTTTACTTTCAATTTAATGATAATTGTAAAAACAGGACACATAGAGACTGCGAATCTCCTTAATAGGGGCACAGACAGCAATACAAAATGACAGGGGTTTCAATACATCTCCACTCTATCCAACACTTAAAAAAAGCTTTTGCCTTCAGTTGTACTTTAACAAGCAATAAAAGAGCTTTTAAAACAAGCCACCCCGTGACTGACCTCTGTAGCTGCGTGTACTGTGAGGTAATTCATTCTCAAAGATCACAACAGAGATTCTAGTCTGGTTTTACATTGGTTTCTAACAATTTAGATCAGCATTTTTCAAACAGGGTGCCTTAAGATTCCTTCAGGGGTGCTTTGGAAAATTGTCAAAAAATTTTCCACAAATTGTATATAATCCTGCAGGTGGATCATACCTGCCTTTAAGTTACACAAAGCCACAGGTTTTCATTATGCACCATTACAACCTTTCAGTTGCCAGCATCCTAACAACCAATGACATCATCCGTTGATGAGGATGTCAGGCGCCGGTGTTCTGCCGAGAAAGTTCCCCCCGGCGGATAAGGACTCCCCTGTATTGAGCAGGCGCAGCGCTTGCACAGTACGAGCCGCCAAAAATAGCTGAAGCTGAACAGCTGAGAGTCAGCTGTACACGGCGCCTGTAACAGGGCCCCTCCTTGGCACTGGGATCACATTGGCTGAGTAAGGGAGAGAAACTGAGGGAAAGGAGAAACACTGGAATACTAGTCAGTACCAGTGTACAAAGGTGTATTTGCTTTATAAGAATAAATCATTTGTAACGTTGGGTGTCCTATGTGTGTGGATGGTGCTTTATTATGTAAAACTATTAGTTTTATTTTTCACACTTCAGAATGGGGTGCCTCGAGATTGTGCAACATTTTAAAGGGTGCCTTGACTGCAAAAAAGGTTGAGAAACATTGGTTTAGATTATATAGGGCTTACAATAGAGGGCTGGAAGGCTGCCAAGATTCAGCTCTTCATAGAAAGTAATACAAAACGATTTGTAATGTCAGTGCCTCCGTTTTGAATTTTGAAGATACATTTCTCTTTAAAGGAGAAGTCCAGCCAAAACTCGTTTGGCTGGGCTTCTCCTATGGAACACAAGAGTGCAATTCGTTTTGCACTCCTGTGACTCGTTTTCAGCAGAGAGTGGACTGAAGTCTGCTCTCTGCTGACATCACGACAATGGAAGTCTGGATCCGCCAGGTGCCTGGACTGATGACAGTCTCAGCCTCTCAGCGAGCCACTGAGAGCCTGAGGCGGCCGCTCCGCCCCTCCACCGCTCAGCGCTCCAATGAGCGAGGAGGGGGCAGAGCAGAGAGCTGTGACTGACAGTCAGCAGCTCTCTGCTCGGGAAGCTGTGAGAACCGAGTCATCAGCGGTGTTTGATCGCTCGGTTCTCAGTGTAGAGGGCTGGGGGACAGATGCAGCATCCACCTAGGTAAGTATGATTATGGAAAAACCCTTAAACCCATACTTCTTTTAATGCCCAGAGCAACAGAGGTGAATAAGGCTTGTTTTAAGTGCTATAATATGTAAATATTTTAACGTTCCTAGTTTGGGCACTGGAAGTCAGAGACTACATAAAAAACTTGTTTCCATTAATTCTCACACAATTTATTAAAGTGGACTTTCACTTTAAAGTGGTAGAAAAACAGTTTGTTTTTCAATCGTGCAAAGCAATGTGCTGGTATCCATCGCATACTAGCATATTATGTGAAACTTACCAAAGGTCCGCATGTTTGTGCATGGTGGTGCCCAAAAAAGGGGGATAGAGCAACTGAAGAAGCGGACTAATGTTTTGCTTTAAGAAAATTACATTAAAAAAAAGTTGGATTCTTTTTTTTTTGGATCAATCACAAGCATTTTTCAGTTACTACTGAGTCACCAATATCACCCTTGTAGCATGACTCAGGGAATTCCTCTTTAAAGAGGAAGTAAAGCAGTGGTTCTCTACTCCTGTCCTCAGGGCCCACTAACAGGCCAGGTTTTATGTATTACCTTGGGGGAGATGCAGACTAGAATCCTGCAATCACTGAGCAGCAAATGATATCACCTGTGATGTATTTCAGTTATCCTGCAAACCTGGCCTGTTAGTGGGTCCTGAGGACAGGAGTTGAGAACCACTGAAGTAAAGTCTTCCTTTTTAATAGTACCTACTAGGGCTGAAAAAAATAATCGATTAATCGACAACTAATCGATTATGAAATTAATCGATTACTATTTTCATAATCGATTAATCGGCCAGTAACATAATGGGGTTAAAAAAAAACCTAAAATGAGCCCTTTATAGTACAAAAAGAGAAAATAATCGCTACTGCAAATATTACTTTCACAGTTCTACACTAAAAAAAATTAACCCCTTACAGTAGTGACTGCTTTTTTTTTGTACTATAAAGGGCTAATTTTAGTTTTTTTCACCCCATTATGTTACTAAACATCTTAGACCTGGTTCACATCTATGTGTTTTTTGGTGCTTTTTGCAGAAACACACTACAGTTCATTTACATGGTTTCCTATGGGACATGTTCACGCAAAACGGTGCTTTTTTTGGTTCAATACACTTCAATAGAGAAGCTGCAGAAAAGCATGTAATGCGTTTTTGCAGCAATATGTGTTTTTTAATCTGCCCAACAAATTGGCCAAAAAAATGCAAATCGCAGCAAAATCACGTGCACAAAAATCAAAACACACAGCAAAAAGCTTGTGCTGGCCACACGGATCAATTTTCAGACGAGAATATTCAGACGAAAAATCTTTGTACATTCACTGAATGAAAGAACGAACGTTCTTAAAATGACATTTTTTTGAAGGAAGACATTGTTTTTTTTAATAAAAAAAAATTGATCACTGAGTTTGATGATATTTACCAGATTCACCCTTTAATAGTATATACAGTATATATCCTCTAATAGTTTATATGGTATATCTCCTCTAATAGTTTATACAGTATATCTCCTCTAATAGTATATAAAGTATATCTCCTCTAATAGTTTATACAGTACATCTCCTCTAATAGTATATACAGTATATCTCTTCTGTCTGGTATGCTCAGAGTGAAATCGATATTTTGCTCCCTAACCATATAGTTGGTTATTTATATTTACCACTGCATAGAGATATTTAAGAATAAATTACCTTTTTTTAAAACTGTACACATTAACTAAATTATACACCACACTTTTTTTTTAAGTTATTAACCGAAGAAACGATTAATCGAAACAATAATCGGCCAACTAATCGATTATGAAAATAATCGTTAATTGCAGCTCTAGTACCTACAGGTAAGCCCATAATAAGGCTTACCTGTAGGTACTGGAAATATCTCCTAAACTTGCACCGTTCACGAGATACAATACTATACTATACACTACTATACTATATACGATGCCATCGCGAATGGCCGTGTGTGACATTTCTTCAGAGCCAAGTGACGTCATCGCGGCTCCAGCCACTCACAACGCCAAAGCCTGCAAACCTGGAAGAAACACCAGGGAAGATGTCAGCGGTGTGCGGGCGCTGTTGTAGGGCTTCGTTCAAAGGTAAGTATTTCATAATGAGCTAGTATGCAATGCACACTAGCTCATTATGCCTTTGTCTTACAGGTTTTTTTTCTTTTCCCAGTTGTAAAGCTGTATACAGGTGAGAGGCTCTCATTTACACAAGGTGTGGTTGAAGCATGAAATCATTTCTGGGATCCTTTCTGGGTGAAAGTGCATTTCAGCTGTACTTTAATGACAATGATTGTACCACTATCGGTGAATATGCCCCTATGTAAACTGCACTTTTTTGATAAGTGGTTTTAAGCAGCTTAAAGTGACACTAAACTGGTTCATAGAAGAAAAAAAATTCTACCTAAAGCGGAGCTACTGACATTTAATATTAGGACACTTACCTGTCGAGGGATCCTGGAAGCCGATTTTTCAATCGACTCTCGGTGTTGCCTCCATTCCTTGTAAGGGAAACTGGTTCCCTACTGCGCATGCACAAGGTGCGCTGTGCTTTGTGAATGCCCCGGTGGCAGGGAAGGAGGAGAGGGGCCGAACTTCCGGGGTACCTCACCATAGCCTCCCAGGTTGCTCTGCATGGCAACCAATCAGATTCTATCTTTAGCTTGTTCAGTTAAAGCGTTGTTTTTTTTGGGTTAACAATGTAGAGTCTGGTCAATTAAAGCAGATTACACAACACAGCGCTTGTGCTTGTAATCTGCCCCCCTCTAAACTGTAAAAAAAAAAAACCTAAATCTATCACTTGCTGTATGCCCTCTCTATACAGACCACAATAACCAGGGCAGCTCCGTCCTGATCACCGTGGTCAAAGTGCCTCCCTCAGTGATAGGCTGCTGTCCCCTCTGCTCTCCTCTCTCCCCCCTCACCCCCTCCTTCCTCCTTGTCAGCGCCCTCTGTATGTCTTCGGGCGCGGCCATGGCCCCCCCCCCGCCGCTATTATTTTAATATTAAAATATACATTTTGTCACTGCCAGCCTCTCTATTTAAAAACGAACACTGTAAATACTGTATATCAGCTGTCTTCAGGCTGGTCACATGACTTACGGCCGCTTTCCAGCTCCGATGGGTGTCTTCTGCAGAGGAGACGAGCGGTCCCTCTGACGTCGGAAGTAGGGTTGCACTGATACCAGTATAGTTCTTAACAACCATGTCAGCTGTCCATGGCATTCCCCTCCCTGCCCGCCAGCTGTCACTAGGCCGGGACTGGCCAGGGCTACATCTCCTCCGCAGCGCTGGGTGTATGGACAGGCAGGGTCATATCTACCGAGGCAAACAAGGCATTTGCCTTGTTGGGTGGTGCTGACCAGTTGTGTTGCTACAGCAGGGCGGTGGGCGAACTCAGCGGAGGGTAAATGGATGATAATGAAAGTGTTCAGCTGCCCATCGAGCCTCCAAGTCGTGTTCATGTAAAGCGGATCCCCCTCCCTCCTCTCTCCAGCCATCTATCAGGGACTCCACTCACCCCCATCTATGGAGAATGGACGGGGTGGACTCTGCTTCCTCCAAATTGCTCAGCATCACCCAACTGTAACAGCTCTCCCTATTCTCGTGCCAGTGTTCTGTTCAGAAGTGCCCCCCAACGAAGAGTGCCCGCGCATGCGCAGGACAGAGCCACACTTCAGTTGATTTGCCGATCAGCTAGAGTGACGTGACCAGGGCTAAAGCGCACATCGTAGGAGGCATCTCTCGATGGGAGATACCATTTCATGGCCACAATTGAAACCTATACAAACAGTGGGGAGGAGACCCTAGTTCTCACATTGTGCCTTGCTGTTGCGGATGGCTTTATAGTGTGCTGATAGTCCGGTTTTGTCTGTGTTGCAGGGTGGGTTTGCTGTGTTGAACGGCCGGTTTTGCCTGTGTGAAAGGGTGGGTTGCAACACAGACAAAACCAGCTCTTCAACACAGCCACTAGCCGCCCTCCAGCAGCAGCGATGCACAATCTGAGAACTATGTTCTCCCCCACTGATTGTATAGGTTTAAATTGTGTCTGTGAAATGGTATCTCCCATCGAGAGATGCCTCCTATGATGTGCGCATGCACCCTGGTTACGTCAGCCCAGCTGATCGGCAAATAAGCTGTTGTGCTATTCCGTACGGCGCATGCGCAGTACATACCAGGCACTTCTTGATAGCGGGCACTGCTCAACAGAACACCGGCTCCTTTCTGATGATTTGTACGTTGCTCGGACTGCAGCGTGTGCCGACATTCGTCAATGTGCACTGTAAGGCTCTGCAAGCTGGAGGGACAGTGGGATGTGATCACTAAGTGCAGCCCGGAATACACAAGATACCTCTATTCTGCCTCTATGTCCGTAAATCCCTTCATAGGAATGCAGGTCACGGGAACAAGTTTGGGTTACTGGGGTGAGTCTGCAGGTAACCTGAAGGCTGTGCTGTGTGCCGTCACACCTCCACCTAATGTCTGCCTTAGGGATAGGCAAATGAAGGGTTATCTGTCATCATCCGATCTGTGTGAAGGTCCTGAATGGGGATATGAAATGAAGATTCATCTGCACAACATACTGATAATCCTCTGATAGCTGTACTGGGATCCTCACTGATTATTGAGGACTCTCTGACCATTTCCTAAGTAAATATCATACTATGCGCCATGTACGCAGTCTCTGACAATCTGCAATCCCCCCACCCAGCCCTCACTTACCCTCCTACTCCCCCTCCCCTCCTCACTTACACCCTACTCCCCCCCACCCTGCCCTCACTTACCCTCCTACTAATGCCCTCACTTACCCTCCTACTCCCCCCCCCCCCCACACACCCTGCCCTTAACCCAGCCTCACCCAACTCCCCTCCACCTCTCCCAACTTCCCAAACCACCTCTCTACCTACTCTTCCTAGGCGAGTACTTAAAAAAAAAAAGTATTGGTACTCGTATGTAAACATGGTATTGGTGCATCCCTAGTCAGAAGACATCTATCAGAGCTGAAAAGTGGCCGCGAGTCACGTGACCGGCCTGAAGACAGCGGATATACAGTATTTACAGCGCTTGTTTTTAAATAAAACATACAGTGTGCTACGCCAGCATCTAATAGAGAGGCTGGCATAGACTTATATAGATGCCTTAACAAACACTTTCAGCTTTGACAATAAGGCTTCATCCTCACGAGGCGGATCCACTGCCACGGAGTCCGCCTCTGTCCGCCAGCTCAGCAGATCTCTCTCCGTTGATCTCCGCTGAGCCAGCGGATGACAGATCCCTCTCTGCTCACTGAGCTTGGAGGGGCTTGTTGAGCGCTGCTGGTCACTATGGAGAGATTGGAAGAAAACGGACAGCATGTCTGTTTTTACCAGATCTCACCCGATCCGCCAGCGACGGATGCAAATGTAGGGGCATCCGTCTGATTTTAGCGGATCGGACCGGGTCGGATGTCAGCGGACATATCACCGCTGACATCTGTCGCTCCATAGACTAGCATGGAGCGCCCGTTCAGGTCCGCCGACAAAACTGACAGGAGCACCTGAACGGTCTGACAGTGTGAAAGGGGCCTAAAACCTGGAAGATGATTAGTTTATATGCACAACTGCACCAGATTTTGCCCTTTCCAGTATTTTTTTTGTTAACAAAAGAGTTTAATCAAACATTATACATATACAACACAGTCTTGTGTGTTGGAAATGCAATACATCAATCACATGTGAAAAATAAGGATCTTAGATACAGGACAGATTCCAGGCCTATATTTAATTTACGCATGAAAACATCTATCAAGAAACAGATATGAATCCTCGTGTGTCAGCGAATATATGGTTTGAGTGAGGTCTTTAAATAACATTTATGAAGGATCAGGATGTTGTCCATGTATATGTTTCTGGATCTTGTAACCATCAGTCCCAAATTTTATTGTATTTGGTTGGGCACCCTCTGTTGATATACAAGAATTTTTTGTAGGGTAGCGCGTTATTTATGTCCACCTTCCACTCATTGAAACCAGGGGGTATGGATCCGTTCATTCCGTCTGAAGTTTTGGAACGCTTTCCAACTCACCCACTTCCTTAGGGCTCTCTCCCCCACCCCCCCAAGCAATTTCGATCAACCTCTCAAAACCTTAGAGGAAATTTGTTCAATGGAAGGGGTATTATCTCACACGCTCTCGATCATGTATAATCTTCTGATCACTCCCTCAGACTCCTACTCCCTAAGCTGCATTGCTGACTGGGAACGAGACTTGAACCGTACATTTAGTCCACAACAGAAACAACGCATCCTCCACTTTACATACAAATCGTCCATCTGCACAAAAACGCAGGAAACCAATTTTAACATTTTAACCAGGTGGTATAGAACACCAGCGAGGTTAAGCAAAATTTCCCCGCAACTTCAGATCGATTGCTGGAGATGCCAGGAGGAGCGGGGTACACTACTACACGTCTTCCAGACATGCCCTATCATAGCACAATTTTGGTCAGAGGTCAAAAATATTGTCCAGACATTCTCAGATCGGCAAATCCCAGATGACCCTGCCTTCTTCCTCCTCCACGTCTCAACTGTCCCGGTGAAGTCCTACAAAAAATCGATTATTCGTCACCTCTTTGACGCTGCCAAATCATGCATTCCGCTGAAGTGGAAAACCCCACAATCCGTGGAAAACCCTACAATCTCCGACTATTAGGGTGTGGTTCAGAAGTAGAACAAATCAATAAATAGGAGGACCTAATCCTAACAGCACGGCACCAACAAGAATGTTATTCCAAGACGTGGTCACTTTGGAACATGTTTGTCTATTCTGATGAAGGTCGCACTCTATTTGGAAGCACAATCGCAGACTAAAATAGCAGTAGTATGACACCAAGGTTCTGGAGATCTGAGCCACCCCCGCCCCCCAGTTTTTGCTTCCCCATCCTCTTCACCCCCTCTCTCCCCATCCCCTTCACCCCCTCTCTCCCCATCCCCTTCACCCCCTCGCTCCCCATCCCCTTCACCCCCTCGCTCCCCATCCCCTTCACCCCCTCTCTCCCCTTTCCCTTCACCCCCTCGCTCCCCATCCCCTTCACCCCCTCTCTCCCCATCCTCTTCACCCCCTCTCTCCCCATCCCCTTCACCCCCTCTCTCCCCATCCCCTTCACCCCCTCGCTCCCCATCCCCTTCACCCCCTCGCTCCCCATCCCCTTCACCCCCTCTCTCCCCATCCCCTTCACCCCCTCTCTCCCCATCCCCTTCACCCCCTCGCTCCCCATCCCCTTCACCCCCTCGCTCCCCATCCCCTTCACCCCCTCTCTCCCCATCCCCTTCACCCCCTCGCTCCCCATCCCCTTCACCCCCTCTCTCCCCATCCCCTTCACCCCCTCGCTCCCCATTCCCTTTCACCCCTCTCTCCCCATCCCCTTCACCCCCTCTCTCCCCATCCCCTTCACCCCCTCTCTCCCCATTCCCTTCACCCCTCTCCCCCAATCCCCTTCACCCCCTCGCTCCCTATTCCCTTCACCCCTCTCTCCCCATCCCCTTCACCCCCTCTCTCCCCATCCCCTTCACCCCCTCGCTCCCCATTCCCTTCACCCCTCTCTCCCCATCCCCTTCACCCCCTCTCTCCCCATCCCCTTCACCCCCTCTCTCCCCATCCCCTTCACCCCCTCTCTCCCCCTTTCCCCTTCATCCCAACTGTCGCCTCTCTCTCTATCTCTCCCCATTCCCTTCACCCCCTCTCTCCCCATCCCCTTCACCCCCTCTCTCCCCATCCCCTTCACCCCCTCTCTCCCCCTTTCCCTTCACCCCCTCTCCCCCTTTCCCTTCACCCCCTCTCTCCCCATCCCCTTCACCCCCTCTCTCCCCATCCCCTTCACCCCTCTCTCCCCCTTTCCCTTCACCCCCTCTCTCCCCATCCCCTTCACCCCTCTCTCCCCATCCCCTTCACCCCCTCTCTCCCCATCCCCTTCACCCCCTCTCTCCCCATCCCCTTCACCCCTCTCTCGCCATCCCCTTCACCCCCTCTCTCCCCATCCCCTTCACCCCCTCGCTCCCCATCCCCTTCACCCCCTCTCTCCCCATCCCCTTCACCCCCTCTCTCCCCATTCCCTTCACCCCCTCTCTCCCCCTTCACCCCCTCTCTCCCCATCCCCTTCACCCCCTCTCTCCCCCTTTCCCCTTCATCCCAACTGTCGCCTCTCTCTCTATCTACTCTACTTTCTGCTCTTTAGCTTTTTTTTATCCTGTCTCTCTTCTTTCTTTCATGCTCTGTGATCTCACAGTTGCAAATGTTTATTGTTATTAAGCTAAAATGAAAGGGAAGAGTTTACCATACTGAACATTGTAACTCCTTCTAGAGCTGGACAAATTGCTGTCTTACATTCTTCTTCTTTTTTCTCTTTTGTAATGATTCTCCAATGTTCTGTACACATTGATATGATGTTTATTCCATGTCAAGGGTCCATGGACCTCTCCCTTTGACTAAATAGATTTCTAAAAAAAAACTAGGGGGTAGTGGCCTCCATTGTCCCATAGGACAAGGCCCATATTACGTGATAGCTGCATGGGGGGTCAGTAAAAACAGGATGCTGAGCCAAGGTTTTTTCCGCCACCCCCAACACGTTCTGTAGTGCAAATCTGCAAAATGCAAAAGGCACTAAGGCTCGATTCACACCTATGCATGTTGCTTTTGAGCGTTTTTGGAGTTTTTTTTGTCATGCTTGCCACGTTTTTGAGCAGCGTTTTTGTAGCGTTTTTGCGGCGTTTATGCCGCATTTTTCTTTTTTTTTTTCTTTCTTTTTTTTTTTTTACAGTTTTTTTAGACTGTATACAGTCTAAAAAAAAAAATTAAAAAAAAAAAAAAAAAAAACACCAAAAACGCTGCACTTGCGTTTTTGATGCTGGTCCATTGAATTTCCATTACATGCAAAACGCTGCATTTTGCATGAAAAAAAGTCCCTGACCCTTTCCAAAAATGCAGAGGTACAAAAATGCATTGATGTGAACATGTTCCATAGGAACCCATGTTAAAAAATTCCCATGCATTTCTGCAAAATGCATCAAAAAACGCGCTAGCATCACAAAAAAACTCCAAAAACGCTCCAAAGCTACATGCATAGATGTGAATCAAGCCTAAGTGAATAAAATAAACCTGTGTTCATTGCATCCATTCGGTCATATGTCAGGCAAGATCTGGTTTAGTTTTTTTCCTCTAGCTTCCCTACAAGAACAGGTTCTAGAGAACACATAGCACAGAAATACAAGATTCCAGGACTCCTTCACACTCCAGGGGACCACACCTCGTTCTCCAGCAATAAATCAGATCCTTTCCGTCCCTTGTAATGATGACATGTTCTTGTTCTGTGTCTTCCTGCACGTTCTCCTCAATAAAAGATTGGTCACATGAGCTATATAAATACTATTAGTGGCGTGAAAGAGGCGTACAAGATAAAACTGTCTGTGAAAGTCTACACCAGGATAAAGTTCCCATAGGCAAATTAAAGTGGAGTTCCACCCAAAAGTGGAACTTCCGCTCATCGGATTCCTCCCCCCCTCCGGTGTCACAGTTGGCACCTTTCAGGGGGGAGGGGGGGTGCAGATACCTATATTACAGGTATTTGCACCCACTTCCGGCATAGATATCCGCAGAATCTGCGGTTATTTACGCCACTTCCCGTTCCTCCCCCCGCTGTCTGCTGGGAAACACACGGGTCCCAGAGACAGTAGGGACCATCCGTATTGTGCTGCGCGACTCGCACATGTGCAGTAGGGAACCGGGAAGTGAAGCCGCAAGCCTTCACTTCCTGATTCCCTTACCGAAGATGGAGGCGGCAGCACCCGTGGACCGAGAGACGGTTCGGCCTCGGGTGCCGACATCGCGGGCGCCCTGGACAGGTGAGTGTCCATGTTTTAAAAGTCAGCAGCTGCAGTATTTGTAGCTGCTGACTTTAAAAAAAAAAAAATTTCGGCGGACCTCCACTTTAAATTAAGGAACAAAAAAAAAAAAAAAGCACGTCTAGCAAGCACCGAAAAGGCTGGCCAGCAACACAAAAAGTGGTAGTAAGCCGTAGTTGTTGAAAAAAAAATAATTCCCTGCAAGGCAATGTCATAATGTGCTAGTATGCATTGCACACTAACACATTATGAGAGACTTACCTTAGAAGGAAGCCCTCCGTCATTATCATCCATGAGAGGGCTTCCTTCCAGGTTCACATCCTTCGGATCAGGAGTGGCCGGAGGTGCTATGACATCATTCCCGCGCATGCACGTGGGGGATCGCCGTTTACGGCACAGACTCTGAAGGTCCGGCACTGTGTGCCGAACCTTTAGGCCTGGTTCACACCTATGCATTTTGTAGTGCATTTTCAGTTTTGTAGAAACGCACTACAGTCCATTTAACATGGTTTTCTATGTAGTTCACATCTGTGCATTTTATGGAAAGGGCCAGGGACTTTTTTCTGGTTTTTGGTTCCAAAGACTTCAATGAATCAAAAATGTGTATTGAAAAACGCAAAATGCACCTGCAATATGCAAACTGCAACCTGCATAGGTGTGAACCAGGCCTCAGAGCGCGTGTGCTGTAAACATCACCGGCTGCATGCACTCTAAGGCTCGATTCACACCTATGCATGTTGCTTTTGAGCGTTTTTGGAGGTTTTTTTTTCATGCTTGCCACGTTTTTGAGCCGCGTTTTTGCCGCGATTTTGCCGCGTTTTTGCCGCGATTTGCGTTTTGCGTTTTTTTTTTTTTTTTTTTTTTTTTTACAGTTTTTTTTACAGTCTAAAAAAAATGTAAAAAAAATTAAAAAAAAAAAAATAAAAAAATAAAAAACGGCAAAAACGCACCAAAAACGCATCAAAAACGCATCAAAAACGCTGCAAAAAAGGTGCACTTGCGTTTTTGATGCTTGTCCATTGAAAACCATTACATGCAAAACGCTGCATTTTGCATGTAAAAAAGTCCCCGACCCTTTCCAAAAACGCAAAAAAACAAAAAAGCATTGATGTGAACATGTTCCATAGGAACCCATGTTAAAAAATTCCCGTGCATTTCTGCAAAATGCAAAATGCATCAAAAAACGCGCTAGTGTGAATCGAGCCTTATGCCCCGTACACACGGTCGGATTTTCCTGTGCAAAATGTGTGATAGGACCTTGTTGTCTGAAATTCCGACCGTGTGTAGGCTCCATCACACATTTTCCATCGGATTTTCCGACACACAAAGTTGGAGAGCAGGCTATAAAATTTTCCGACAACAAAATCCGTTGTCGGAAATTCCGATCGTGTGTACACAAATCCGACGCACAAAGTGCCACGCATGCTCAGAATAAATAAAGAGATGAAAGCTATTGGCCACTGCCCCGTTTATAGTCCCGACGTACGTGTTTTACGTCACCGCGTTTAGAACGATCGGATTTTCAGACAACTTTGTGTAACCGTGTGTATGCAAGACAAGTTTGAGCCAACATCTGTCGGAAAAAATCCATGGATTTTGTTGTCGGAATGTCCGATCAATGTCCGACCGTGTGTACGGGGCATAAGGCTCGATTCACATCTATGCATGTTGCTTTTGAGCGTCTCTGCAGTGCTTTTTTGCGGTACTTGACGCGTTTTTGAACATGCGTTTTTGCCACGGTTTGCGGTTTGTTTTTTTTACAGTGTTTTTTTTATACTGTATACAGTGTAAAAAAAAAAAGAAAGAAAAAAAACGCAAAACACGGCAAAAAACGCAGTACTTGCGTTTTGGATGCGGGTCAATTGAATTCTATTACATGCAAAACGCTGCATTTTGCTTGAAAAAACAACCCCGACCCTTTCCAAAAATGCAGAGGCACAAAAATGCATTGATGTGAACATGTTCCATAGGAACCCATGTTAAAAAATTCCCATGCATTTCTGCAAAATGCATCAAAAAATGTATTAGTGTGAATAGAGCCTAACACTGGATTCACACCTATGCAGTATTAGTGCTTTTTGCATTTTGCAGATTTGCACTACAGAACGTGTTCCATAGGAAACCATGTTAAATGGACTGTAGTGCAAATCTGCAAAATGCAAAAAGCACTCAAACTGCATAGATGTGAATCCAGCCTAAATATCTCCTAAACTGTGCAAGTTTAGGAGATATTAACAATACCTACAGGCAAGCCTATAATAAAGCTTCCCTGTAGGTACAAATGGTAGTACAGAGTTTATGACCACTTAAGGCTCGATTCACACCTATGCATGTTGCTTTTGAGCGTTTTTGGAGGTTTTTTTTTCATGCTTGCCACGTTTTTGAGCCGCGTTTTTGCTGCGTTTTTGCCGCGATTTGCGTTTTGCATTTTTTTTTTTTTTTTTTTTACAGTCTTTAAAAAAATCTAAAAAAAAATAAATAAATAAAAAAAAAACCGGCAAAAACGCATCAAAAACGCACCAAAAACGCATCAAAAATGCTGCAAAAACGGTGCACTTGCGTTTTTGATGCTTGTCCATTGAATTCTATTACATGCAAAATGCTGCATTTTGCATGAAAAAAAGTCACTGACCCTTTCCAAAAATGCAGAGAAACAAAAAAGCATTGATGTGAACATGTTCCATAGGAACCCATGTTAAAAAATTCCCGTGCATTTCTGCAAAATGCAAAATGCATCAAAAAACGCGCTAGTGTGAATGGAGCCTTAATGTGACACAAAAAAAAAATCTATTCCAGTATGTATTTTTAAAGCGATACTAAAAGGATATATAAATATATATTTTTTGTTGAAATAAAAAAAACGTTATACTTACCTGCTCTATGCAATAATATAGCACAGGTCCCTTGGCTCCTCTTTTGGAGCCCCCCACCAGTGCTGTCACCTTCTCCCTCCTTGAGGTGTCTCCTTAGCAAGAGGTGGGTGCTAAAGGATCACCTGTGCACAAGTGCTCCCGAGCCAGGCTGTGTGCATCCATAAACACACACAGCGCCAGTAAGCCATGCCCACACCTCCTCACAGGTGTTTGATTGACAGGACTTTTGCAAGCTGAGCTAAAATTGCGATAAGCAAAGCATCGGCATGCGGCATGTGTCCAGCCCAATCTGGCTGTAATGTTAGAATTTAGGGGGGGTGGGGGAGGGGTGGTAAAACGGACTCTGATGCCTCTTTTTACTGCCCCCAGCCAACTATGTGTAAGAACCCTAACTGGTTTCTGTTAGCTTAGGTGCCCGAGCACCCGCACCCACACGGGCATCAAATTGGGGAGCAGCGGCTGTGTGTGTGCAGCTGCTGCGTCTCAATAGACATGAATGGAACACCTGTGCATCCTCGTGCAGGTAAACACAGCCCCCGCTCTACTGTATGCGATATTCTGTAGAATGCAACATTCTTTAACTATTTTATTTTTAACCCCTTGCCGACTAGCGTACAATGTACGTCAGCACAATGGGCGTATCTGTACGTCTCCTTTAAGACGCGGCTTAGTGGGCGCCACATACTCGAGCGTGCCCGCGGGTCACGCAGACTGGATGTCCGCCAGGGGCCCGCGATCGTGACACAGAGGGGCAGAAAGGGGAGATGCCTATGTAAACAAGGCATTTCCCTGTTCTGCCTAGCAACATGACAGATCTACTGCTCTCTGTCATCGGGGAGCAGTGATCGCTGTCATGTTGTAGTGAGCCCACCTCCCCACCCCCCCACAGTTAGAATCACTCCCTAAGACACACTTAACACCTTGATTGCCCCCTGGTGTTTAACCCCTTCCCTGCCAGTGACATTTATACAGTAATCAGTGCATTTTTATAGTACCGATCGCTGTATAAATGTCACTGGTCCCAAAATACTGCCAAAAGTGTCCGATGTGTCCGCCGCAATGTCGCAGTCACTATAAAAAAAAAAAAAATTAAAAAAAAAAAATTTGCAGATTGATGCCATTACTAATAAAAATAAATAAACAAACAAACAAACAAATAAATAAATAAATATGCCATAAATCTATCCCCTATTTTGTAGACGCTATAACCAATCAATATACGCTTATTGCAATTTTTTTTTACCAAAAGTATGTAGAAGAGTACATATCAGGCCTAAACTGAAAACTAAACTGCTTTTTTTTCAAAAATTGTCGCTCTTTTTTTGTATATAGCGCAAAAAATAAAAACCGCAGAGGTGATCAAATACCACCAAAAGAAAGCTCTATTTGTGGGAAAAAAAGGACGTCAATTTTGTTTGGGTGCAACGTCGCACGACCGCGCAATTGTCAGTTAAAGCGACGCAGTTCCGTATCGCAAAAACTGCTCTGGTCAGGAAGGGGGTAAATTCTTCCGGGGCTGAAGTGGTGATCTGTTAAAGACATTAAATAGATTCTAAAGGATAAATAAAAAAGCCACGCCCTCCTCACTGACTGATTGACAACAGCAGAAGCCAATGGTTTTCGCTGCTGCCTCTCTGTTCAGTGATTAGAGAGAACCGAGAGAGCCGCTGCTCTCGGGCACAGTGCTGGATCAAGATCAGGCTCGGGTAAGTATAGGGTGGGGGCTGGGAGGGGAGGCAGCTGCACAGAGAAGGTTTTTCACCTTAAGCCGAGGTTTACACTGATAGCGAGATTGAAATTTCATACCCGCAGGTCAGTCAGACTTCGAGAGAGATTTCAGAGACATCGGTGCGGTTTTCTGTACAATGTCTATACAAATCATACCCCGAAGTCACCAAAGTAGTACAGGAGCTACTTTTGGGAATCGGTGCAGCGTCGCATCGATTCGGACAGTGCCATTGCGGCAATAGCTGCTGACATGTCAAATCGCATGCCAAATCGCATCAATGTGAACCTAGGCTAAAGAGGATCTTCAACCTATGAAGAAAAAAAAATTAAAAGTCAACGGCTACAAATACTGTAGCTGCTGACTTTTAATAAAATAACACTTACCTGTCCAGGGATCTAGTGCCAGCATCACCCGGACCGGTTCTTCAACGATCTTTGGGTCCCCGTCATGTTTAGTGTGGGAAGTTCGCTGTGACTCCTTGTGGTTTCACAACCAGCTTCCCACTGTGCATGTGTGAGCTGTGCTGTGCTTTGAGAATGGTCCCGCAGCCATCTGAGACCTGTGACGTGTCCCAAAAGGGCAGGGGGGAGAACTTCCACTCGGACCGCCTAGGCCAATAGCGGTCCATAGCCTGTTAGACACCGGGCTGCACTACCTTTGGGAGCAGAGGCTGTTTATTTGCAAAGCGGCATGCCACTCGCATCATTGCTTCCTGTCCTTGTGTGAGCTGGGTCCGCCTCCTATGAGATCAACGACACATTAGAGTCTCATAGGAGGGAACCCTACTGCGCATGTGCTGATTGTAAGGTTCCTATTCCTTGAGAATCTCATGCTGGCTGCCTGACGATTTGTGATCTGGCTGAGGCGGTAGTGCTGGGGAGAGACTACAGAGCCATATATGGACATTGCCCTGATGCTGCATCTGGCGGCAGGCGCCAGTTGCAAGTGACACGCTGCATCTGGAGGCAGACGATGGTGGCAAGTGACATGCTGCATCTGGAAGCAGATGACAGTGGCAAGTGACACGCTGCATCTGGAGGCAGGCGTCGGTGGCAAGTGAAATCAAGTGAAATGCTGCATCTGGAGGCAGGCGTCGGTGGCAAGTGAAATGCTGCATCTGGAGGCAGGCGGCGGTGGCAAGTGAAATGCTGCATCTGGAGGCAGGCGGCGGTGGCAAGTTACACGCTGCATCTGGGAGGCAGGCGAGGGTGGCAAGTGACACACTGAATCTGGAGGCAGGCGACGGTGGCAAGTGACAGGCTGTATCTGGAGGCAGACGACAGTGGCAAGTGACAGACTGCATCTGGAGGCAGGCGGCAGTGGCAAGTGACACGCTGCATCTGGGAGGCAGGCGGCGGTGGCAAATGACACGCTGCATCTGGAGGCAGACGACGGTGGCAAGTGACAGGCTGCATCTGGAGGCAGACGACAGTGGCAAGTGACACGCTGCATCTGGAGGCAGGCGACGGTGGCAAGTGACACGCTGCATCTGGAGGCAGACGATGGTGGCAAGTGACATGCTGCATCTGGAAGCAGATGACCGTGGCAAGTGACATGCTGCATCTGGAGGCAGATGACAGTGGCAAGTGACACGCTGCATCTGGAGGCAGGCGTCGGTGGCAAGTGAAATGCTGCATCTGGAGGCAGGCGTCGGTGGCAAGTGAAATGCTGCATCTGGAGGCAGGCGACAGTGGCAAGTGACACGCTGCATCTGGAGGCAGGCGACAGTGGCAAGTGACACGCTGCATCTGGAGGCAGGCGACAGTGGCAAGTGACAGACTGCATCTGGAGGCAGGCGACGGTGGCAAGTGACACGCTGCATCTGGAGGCAGGCGACAGTGGCAAGTGACAGACTGCATCTGGAGGCAGGCGACAGTGGCAAGTGACAGACTGCATCTGGAGGCAGACTGTCGGTGGCAAGTGACAGGCTGCATCTGGAGGCAGACAACGGTGGCAAGTGACAGGCTGGTTACATGCTTTTGCCCTATTACCTTAAGGTAAGGGGCCATTACCCACTTGAGTGTCTGCACACGAAGAAGCACCTGATGTGATTTACCTTAGCACTTTAATTGCAACGTGTGCATGCTAGGACGTTGCTGTCACACATTTTAATTTCAAAAGGACTCTTGTTTTGTGAAAGTTTTTTCCATTTTTTTTCACTGTTTTCATTTTTTTCTTTTTTCATTGTTCATTTTTTGGGACACCTATAGTATCAATCTCTGATGACATTTTGCACATTATGCACTTTATGTAAAGTATAGCAAATTACTACCCCACTGTTTAGAAGTTTTCACATTGCACACATTGTTTGCACTGTACACATTGTCACTTTTGAGCTGTGGATGCACACAGCTTCAACCACTCTGCACTTTATTTAGGATTGTTTTTCAGATACTGACTTTGAGTCAACTATATATTACGGTCATTTACTCTCCAATATGTGTGGTTTATTATATTAATCTTTGTCACGTTTTATGTTATTTATATCCAGATTAGTGATACGCACCACTCTCTATTAGTCACTCAACCAGTCTAAATATTATTTTTATTTTTCTGATGATACAAGTTATGACTACCACCTAAGCCACATTGGTTTTTGTATTCAGGATTAGCGCAGCACCACCCATTTATATATTCATTCAAAAGGTCAGGTGTTTACCTAAATCGGCGCATGCAGCATTTCCACCCCCAGACGCCTCCATATCTGATAGCGCGGGAATAATTGTCCTAAACATAAGTGACAGGCTGCATCTGGAGGCAGACTGTCGGTGGCAAGTGACAGGCTGCATCTGGAGGCAGACTGTCGGTGGCAAGTGGCAGGGCTCAGGGCACCCACTGATTTTGCAATATATCCCAAAAAAGGTAACAAAAGTTGAAGGGAGGGAGGCAGATAAGCAGAACTTCCTTTTGGGTAAAGTTCCGATTCAATGCGGAGAATGTATTAAAGGTAAAAAAATGTTTACCTTTAGAACCATTTTATCAAACACAGTACAGTCTCATAGTGCAACATGGAAATATTTCCTTTGCAGATTCAGGTCATACAGATATGTTCATTTTAGCCAGTCCATAATGACTAGGCAACATTTTTACACGCCTGATAGAAGTACAAGCATGGGCATGCAGCCAGAAGTACAGAACAGTCAGGGGTCTGAATTGTTCACTCTGACAGTGTAAGTATGACAAGTGCATTCTGTACAGAACCTGTCTGTCTGTCTGTCTGTCCCCAAGGTTATTTATACATTTATAGCTCTGTAAAGGACTAGGAGACCTAAACATATCACATTACTGGAAGCAGGTGATGAACGAATGTTGCTTAAGGCCTGGTTCATAAGTTGATGCATTTTGCATTTTTCAATACACTTTTTGATCCATTGAAGTCTATGAAACCAAAAACCAGAAAAAAGCCCCCTGCCCTTACCATAAAATACACAGCTGTGAACGTGACCCATAGGAAACCATGTTACAGTATCTCACGAGTACACCCCACACATTTTTGTAAATATTTTTATTATATCTTTTCATGTGACAACACTGAAGAAATGACACTTTGCTACAATGTAAAGTAGTGAGTGTACAGCTTGTATAACAGTGTACATTTGCTGTCCCCTCAAGAAAAACACACAGCCATTATTGTCTAAACGGCTGGCAACAAAAGTGAGTACACCCCTGAGTGAAAAAATCCAAATTGGGCCCAAAGTGTTAATATTTTGTGTGACCTCCATTATTTTCCAGCACTGCCTTAACCCTCTTGGGCATGGAGGTCACCAGAGCTTCACAGGTTGTCACTGGAGTCCTCTTCTACTCCTCCATGAGGACATCACAGAGCTGGTGGATGTTAGAGACCTTGTGCTCCTTCACTTTCCGTTTGAGGATCCCCCACAGATACTCCATAGGGTTTAGGTTTGGAGATATACTGGGCCAATCCACACCCTCAGCTTCTTTAGCAAGGCAGTGGTCATCCTGGGGGTGTGTTTGGGGTCGCTATGTTGGAATACTGCCCTGCGGCCCAGTCTCCGAAGGGAGGGGATCATGCTCGGCTTCAGTCACAGTACATAGTAGTTCCCTTAATGAACTGTAGCTCCCCAGTGTCAGCAGCACTCATGCAGCCCCAGACCATGACACTCCCACCACCATGCTTGACTGTAGGCAAGACACACTTGTCTTTGTACTCCTCACCTGGTTGCTGCCACATGTTTGACACCATCTGAACCAAATAAGTTTATCTTGGTGTCATCAGACCACAGGACATGGTTCCAGTAATCCATGTCCTTAGTCTGCTTGTCTTCATCAAACTGTTTGCAGGCTTTCTTGTGCATCATCTTTAGAAGTGGCTTCCTTCTGGGACGACAGTCATGCAGACCAATTTGATGCAGTGTGTGGGGTATGGTCTATGACCCCCCACCACTTCAACCTCTGCAGCAATGCTGGCAGCACTCATACGTTTATTTCCCAAAGACAACCTCTGGATATATGACACTGAGCATGTGCACTCAACTTCTTTGGTCGACCATGGCGAAGCCTGTTATGAGTGGAACCTGCCCTGTTAAACCGCTGTATGGTCTTGGCCACCATGCTACAGCTCAGTTTCAGGGTCTTGACAATATTCTTATAGCCTAGGCCAGTGTTTCTCAACTCCAGTCCTCAAGGCGCCCCAACAGGTCATGTTTTCAGAATTCCCATTATTTTGCACAGGTGAATTGATCAGTTTCACTGCCTTAGTAATTACCACAGCTGTTTCATTTGAGGGAAATACTGAAACCCTGACCTGTTGGGGCTCATTGAGGACTGGAGTTGAGAAACACTAGCCTAGACCATCCATCTTTATGTAGAGCAACAATTCTTTTTTCAGATGCTCAGAGAGTTCTTTGCAATGAGGTGCCATGTTGAACTTCCATTGACCAGTATAGGAGACAGAGCGATAACACCAAATTTAACACACCTGCTCCCCATTCACACCTGAGACCTTGTAACACTAACGAGTCACATGACACCGGGGAGGGAAAAAGGCTAATTGGGCCCAATTTGGACATTTCAACTTAGGGGTGTACTCACTTTACTTGCCAGCGGTTTAGATATTAATGGCTGTGTGTTGCGTTATTTTGAGGGGACAGCAAATTTACACTGTTTTACAATCTGTACACTCACTACTTTACATTGTAGCAAAGTGTCATTTCATCAGTGTTGTCACATGAAAAGATAGAATAAAATATTTACAAAAATATGAGGGGTGTACTTACTTTTGTGAGATGCTGTAAATGGACTGTAGCGTGTTTATGCATAACTGAAAATGCACTAAAAAAAAAATGCATAGGTGTGAACCAGGTCTCAGTCAGCCTACTGAAATCAAAAGGGTTGCCGTTGCACCAAAATATCCTGAGGGTAGGGATTGATGTGAGTGTGTGATGTACAGGGTTAGGGACAAGGGTCAGGGTTGTAGACCCACACTTACTCAGGTTGAACTGGATGGACTGGTGTCTTTATTCAACCTTACTAACTATGTAACTATGTAACTATGTAACTATGAAAATCAGACATGCCATAACATTTGCAATGCAACCCACTATTATGCCTCGCCGTACATTGTGGTAGGCTGCAACATGAAGGTTGATGCAACATACAGTATGTAATGTGTGCTGCCTCACGTTACATCAACACACTAATTGGCCTTAGTGCATTTATGGAAATATCAGAGGATCTGATATCCAAAATGTATTTTTTTTGCCCCAATCTTCACATGGGCATACTACAAAGTACACCCGAGGGCCTGGTTTACCCACACTGGTGTCTCCTGCATCCCCGTGCAAGCAGTCCCATTGATGTCTATTGGGATGCAGCGACTGCACAGAAAGACGATTCCTATTTTGACATCCTTGCAGTTGTAGAGCTCCAAAAGCAGACAGTGTGTATTCCGGCCCATGGACCCACACCATTGTGAAACTGGGAGCAGCAGACATCCACTCATAGGCGGTGAAGCTGCCCCTATACACGTGGATGTGGGTCGGAGATTTCCTCTGTCGTCTATGGCTGGCTGTCCGCTTTGCCGCAGGATAGCTCAGGTGGATTCAGACTTGTATCCAAACTTGCTTGAGCTCATCCCTACTCTTTAGGGAGCAGTCAGGTGGAGCCTGTCCTAGGGCCCATTCACATTGGGCACTGCATGTGAATCGCACAGGAACACTGTGCGGTTCCTGTGCGCTTCACATGCAGTTCTGTTCAGTGCAATTTCAGTCCCATTATATCTGAATAGGCTGGAATCGCACCACACAGCACGTGCTGCATGACTTTTTGAATGTGCAGCAATCTTTTGCACCATGCACAAATCTGGTGCGGGCAAACGCAGTGCATTTGCAACCTACATTTGGGGTGTCGTTAACTTGAACTGACCCCTACAGCAGATCCGAGGGCATTGCAATTGGAATGCGGTGTGGGAAGCCACGCAGGAATGCAGCTCTCCCGCACTGCATTATAGTGTGAACAGGCCCTATAAGTTGAATTCATGGATAACCCTAACTACTCTTAAAACTCTCCCTTCCCTCCTGTTAGCACCTATGCTTACTAACCTGTGTAAGAAAGATATATATTTTTTTGTGAAAAAAAAAGAAAGAGATAGATATATAATTTACCTATTTTCAGGCTGCTCCGGTCTAGTCACATGATCTCTCAAGTGTCAGCCAGCGGCGGCTGCAGGGAAGAGGAGGGAGTGCTTAGAGAAGGGCTAGTAAAGCCTGGAGAAGTGACATCCCCCATAAGCTTCAATGGCCCATTCATTGTTGGCGCACCCTTCTCTCCCTTACCCAGCACTGGCTGTGACATAGGGGTACGGGATCACATGACCGGTTGTGCTGAAAATAGGCAAGTATACATGTCTTTCTTACACAGGTTAATGAGCATAAGTGTTAGGAGGGGGGGGGGCAGCTTTAAGAGTAGTTAGGGTTATGCCAGATTTCCATTTTAAGCTGACCATACATGGAGCAGAATTGGGTCGTTTCCTGCTGAACTATCCAAAACCAACTCTGTGCATGGCCCTGTTAGCACTCTCCCACCCGACAGCCATCGACTGAAAAATCGAAAAAGTTGGGCGGAAAACTGTTGACTGAACATCACCTACATTCAATCTGATGAAGGTATTTTGACAGCTGGAAGTCAGTATACAATATCCACAGAGGGAGAATCGTCCATCTGAGCCAATTTGTGTGGATGAAGGAATTTGATACATTTTTTTTTCGTGGGCTGAACAAAAAATGTCTATGCATGTATGGCCAGCTTTTTTAATCTTTAGACAATTAGGGATTGATTTACTAAGTAGGGAGTGCGAAATCTGGAGCAGCTTTACATGGGAGCCAATCAGCTTCTAACTTCAGCTTGTTCAAGTAAAGTAGTTGTAAACCCACTTTATAATTTTCAGGCAATCCCCGGTCTTAGATAATGTTATGTCTCCACTGTATATGTTAAACGACAAAAGGAGAGGGGTTTAGGGACTTTTAGGAAGCCAAAACCTGGTAAGGTTACGTATTTCCATCCTTATGGGACTTTAAATGACAACAAGACCCGGTAAGGTTGTGTATTTCCATCCCTAATTTTTTAAAAAGAGGGGGAGCAAGGAGGGTGGGACTTTGTATGAAGCATATGGTAGCGAGAGGGTAATTGGCTGAATAAAGGAATTTTATTGCTATAAAAAGCTTGTAGGCATACATATATTATCATCAAGGTAAAAAGGTACACACAGTTACAACAGTAGCCATGAAATTAGCATGAACATAATTGTCTCAAATCATAACAACTAATGACAATAATAGATTGTACAAGATGGATCGATCATAAGCAGAAAAATGGCAATAATTAATTCGATAGGACTGTAATAAAATTCCATAATGCAGCAAAACAAGATTGGATCAACATGTAGTTACAAGGTAATGCCTGCAGGACCTAAGGCCTCACTGAACCTGTAGAGGTAGAAGTTGTATAGTAGCTTGAAATATGGGTATAGAGAGGTTGAAACACGGCATTAAATAGCTCTACGCGTTTCGTGGCTGATACGTCACTCATCAGAAGCATGCACATGGTAGTCTAGAATGAAAATGATGTAAAAATAATCAGTCATCATAGGGGCATAAATCGAGGTAGAGTAAGACCTCAAATAGCACCGAAGAACTCCACTGTATATGCTTTATTAAAAAAATGCCTCTGTATACCTCGCTTCCTCTCGGTGCTCACGTGACCGCCCGCCGTTCCCTCTCCCCATCTAACAGCTACAGCGGGTGAGGCCGAAAATTGCCCACTGACGTCAGTCGGAAGGAGGGGAGGAGAGGCAGAAGGAAAAGAGAGCGGCGGGCAGTCATGCAAATGCCAAGAGGCGCTCTGAAATGAGGTATACAGAGGCATTTTTTTTTTAATAAGGCATATACAGTGGAGACATTAACAGGGAATTGCCCAAAAATTATAAAATAATTTCAGCAGCAGGAGGGAAGGGGAGAGGCAGGCACTGTCATGAGCTCACAGGCGGGGGGGGGGGAAGCTGCGAATGACGGAGGCACATAAACTGACCACGGTGTCAGGGCTCAACAGCCAAGATAAACCGTGGTCAGTTTACAGGGGGGAGGGCAGAACCAGGCAAGATCAGCCAGGTATTTTAGATGATACAGGGGGGCAAATTACACAGCACAAGCACTGTGCTGTTATTCATGCTTTAAAGGAACAAGATCCATTTTTTTTTGTAGGGTAACAAATGCTTTAAGTTTTGACAAACAAAAAACTGGAAGCTGATTGGTTTCTTTGCAGAGCTGCACCAGATTTTGCACTCTCCAGTTTTAGTAAATCAACCCCTTAGGGTCTGGTGCAGGAGCTCAGGTGTGTTTGCATACTTGTTCGAACCTGCCTGAGCTATCCCTGTCACTGAAGACTACCAATCCTAGGCAGGTAGGGCATTCCCCCTCCCCACAGACACACGTATCAGCTCCCCTTGGGTGTGGGTGGGGAATGCCTCAGCCACTTATGATTGGCGGTACGCAGTGACAGCTTCCTTGCAAGATAGGTCAGGTGGATTCGAATCAGTATCTGAACTCATCCCTAGTGCGGTGTCCTCATGGGTACTGACGTGTGTGGTGTCATCATGGCAAGATCAAAAGTCTCTGTCTCTAAGGCCTTTAGAAAGAGGTTATGGATGCGAATGAGTCTGGCACTGGACTTAAAAAGATCACCAAATTATTTGAAATTGTTACTTCTGCTGGAAGGAAACTGAAGAATCAGTGCATAAAAAAAGAAATGAAAGTCACATACTCCAGACTGGGAAATAATCCTATGGGAGGCACCAAGGGAACCTGTCTTCATTAAGGTTGTATTTTTTTTTAAAAAAACAAACATGTCATACTTACCTGCTCTGTGTAATGTTTTTGCACAGAGCAGCTCCACACATCTTTTTTGGATCCCCCTCCTAAGTGCCCCCAATGGCAAGCCTCTTGCTATGGGGGCACTCAAGCAGGGTCGCGCCCAAGCTCCGCTCAGTGTGTCCATTCACACAGAAAGCATGGCTCGCCCACCCCCAAATTTCTACTTAGTGGCTCACTGGCTGTGATTGACAGCAGTAGGAGCCAATGCCCCCACTGCTGTGGGAGCCAATGAGGAGAGAGAGACCTGGGAGAGCCGCTACTCCCATGCACATCGCTGGATCAAGATGGGGCTCAGGTAAGTATAAGGGGGGCTGGGGGAAGAGGAGAGCTGCACCCAGAAGGTTTTTTACCTTCAAGCATAGAATGCATGGCGGTAAAAACACTTGAGCCTATACAACCACTTTAAGCTCACTAAGGCCTCATGCCCGCTGGGGCTTTAGTAAACGCTTTTATCCTGGCAGGAGAAAAGCAGCTTGAAAAATGCACCTGAGCCGCATTTTTGCACACACGTTTAAGAGCGTCAAGCACTTGGGCGTTTATTCATTTCATTGGCCAAAATATTCATTTATTCTGTCCACTGAAATGAATAAACACTCAAGCGCTAAATGCATCTAGCGCTTTACTAGCCTGTCATCCAACATTTGTTGGCCGAAAGTTGGAAAACAATTGTCAAAAGGAGCGTATTAAGATTTTAGGACAACAGTCTGTCAGCAGACAATCCCCTACCAACAATCGTACCGTGTGTACGAGACATAAGGCTCGATTCACATCTATGCATGCTGCTTTTGAGCGTTTCTGCAGTGCTTTTTGCGGTGCTTGCTGCATTTTTGAACATGTGTTTTTACCACGATTTTGAAGCAATTTGCGTTTTTTTTACACTGTATATAGCTGGTTGCTAAGGAGGGGGCCGGGAAGCCAGCTGCCGTGTCCTTAACAACTGATGAGTCATAAGCTGTCAGCGGGCTTCCCCGCTAAATGTATATAAAAAAAAAAACGAATTGCCGGTTAAAAAAAAATATATTGTGAAAAAAAAACAAAAAAACAGCGTAGGATCCCCCCGAGGTCCATACCAGGCCCTTGGGTCTAGTATGGATTCAGAAGGGACCCCCCACACCAGAAATTTTTTTTAAAAATGGTGTGGGGTCCCCCTACATCGGCTCTGATCTGTCCACGTCGATGTCAAACATGTCTTAGATAACCATGGGGAGTGGCCATCAGATTACGCCATCCGGAGGCCCGCCCTCTTGTGACATCACCGCCCGGGCATGATGGGTCCGTGACGTCACAAGGGGACGGGGCCTCGCAATAGCATCATCTGATGGCCACTCCCCATCGTTATCCAAGACATGTTTGACATCGGCGCGGACAGATCAGTGGGATGCAGCATCGGAGGAGGGTCGGCAGCAGCAGAGGAAGAAGAACACCGGACAAAGAAGACAGGAAAAAGAAGAGCGGAAGAAGCAGGAGAAGGCGAAGCCCGGAGGAGGAAGATGCGGGAGAAGATGGAGGAAGACAGGAGGAAGAAGAAGATATTTTTAATAAAAGACTTGTCAAAAACTGTCTAGTGTATTTTTTAACACTATACTACTTTTTTTTTTTGGTGAATAGGTAGGGGTACAATGTACCCGATACTCATTCACATAGGGGGGGCCGGGATCTGGGGGCCCCACCTTCTTAAAGGGGGCTTTCAGATTCCAATAAGCCCCCCCGCAAACCCCGACAGCCACCGGGCAAGGGTTGTCAGGAAGAGATCCTTGTCCCCATCAACATGGGGGCAAGGCGCTTTGGTATGGTGGGGAGCAGAGTCCCCCCTGCCCCACAGCACCCACCCCATGTTGAGGGCATGTGGCCTGGTATGGTTCGGGGGGGGGGGGCGCTCGCTCGTCCCCTCCTATTCCTGACCTGCCGGGCAGCATGCCCCCCCCCCACCATTTTTTTTTCATTTTGGCGTGGGGGGTCCCCTCTCAATCCATACTAGACCTAAGGGCCTGGTAAGAAGCTGGGGGGGGACCCCACGCTGGTTTTTTTTTTTTTCAGCCGGCAATTTTTTTATTTTTTTTTTACATTAAGCGGGGAAGCCCGCTGACAGCTGATGATCGTTGGTTGTTAAGGACGCGGCGGACGGCTTCCCGGCCCCCTCCTTAGCAACCAGCTATATACAGTGTGAAAAATAAAAAGAACGCAAATCCAAAAATGCAGAGGCACAAAAATGCATTGATGTGAACATGTTCCATAGGAACCCATGTTAAAAAATTTCCCTGCATTTCTGCAAAATGAATCAAAAATCGCATTAGTGTGAATAGAGCCTTACATGGAGGGGCATTTAAAGGCAGAGCCTTTACCTTAATGCATAGATTGCATTAAAGTAAAAAACCTTAGGGCTTTACAACCAGTTTAAGTTTTGAAAATTAAAGCAGCTAGAAGGCGACTGCCATGCACAAATGCTCCATATTCCGGCTGTTCCAGTCTTAGTAAATTTCCCTCACTGTGTTATCTCTTTAAGGAGGAACTATACTCACCTTCAATCAAGCAGTGCACCGTCCCGGAACTCCCTGGCAGTTGCTGCCATCTTTGGGCATCCAGCTCTCCATCGCCAGCCGCTGTCATTTACCTGCCTGAGATGTCAGCTCCGTCATTGTCGAATTTGTGTAGCGAGTTGTGCATGCGCAGCTCACTGTACCGGAGCAAATAGGCAGGTAAGTAGCTTTACTGCAGAAAAGACAAAGCAGGTCTCTTCTGCATTAAAAATCTTGCCTGTTCGTCCATTTTAATTTCCTAGTATAAAGTTCCACTTTAAGATATAGAAGTCCCAGGAAGTGTCTGGACTGCTTGTAAGTAACAGAAAGAGGCATGAGGAAGTAGAACCATTGCAACACCGAGGCACTCCGAAAATATGATGCAATGCAAAGTACGGTAATCATTTCCAAATTGTATAAAAAGCACACCAAAGCCCCCTACTACTCCTTTAGTTTTCTGCCTCCTCTTATTTTTTTGCAGGTTTATATTTAAAAACATTCACGGCTAGCAAATTGAGTATTGCCCGTCTGGGATCCCCTGCCACACGCCGGGTCCTGCACTGCCATCTTTCCTTGCTCTGTCATTGTGACACAGGCTCTGCCGGCTGTCTCCTGAGTTCTTGCAGCTGGCCCCCTCTTTAGCACATTTGTCGCTTTCTCACTAACATCTAAAACTTGTATGCAATATTTAAAAGGGCTATAAGGCTGTAGGCTGCATAGGGGCTTTTTTTACACCTTTAAATGCTGTTCTATGTTAACCTATGTGTCCATGCACACATGTGTTTACAGGCAGAAAAAAAAACACATAAAGAGATGTGGGTTCTGACAGGGGTTTATGAGCATAACTTACATGTATAAATGCAAGCCATAGGCACATAAATGCGTGCACTTTTTTCTCTGCCCAGTTCTAAAATTGCTAATTTTGAGCATAAACTCATATGCCTGTGTGCAGAGGTTGTAAAAGCATTTTTTTATTAAAATAAAAAACATGTTATACTTTCCTGCTCTTCGTAATGCTATCGCTCTGAATGATCCTGTACCTTTTTTGAGTCCCCCCGGTGCTCTCTGCTCCTTCTATTGCAGAGTGCCCACTCAGCAAGCTGTGTGCTGAGGGGGCATCCATGTGGGCACGTTCTTAAAGCGGAGTTCCGCCAATTTTTTTTTTTAAGTCAGCAGCTACAAATACTGCAGCTGCTGACATTGTAAAATAAAAATGCTTGTCCAGGGAGCCCGCGATGTCAGCACCCGAAGCCGACCTCTCCCTCGGCTTTGAGGTGCTGCCGCCGCCATCTTCGGTAAGGGAATCAGGAAATGAAGCCTTGCGGCTTTACTTCCTGGTTCCCTACTGCGCATGCGTGACTCGCGCTGCGCTATCCCACTGGTCCCTGCTGTCTCCTGGGACCTGTGTGTCTTCCAGAAGGGGGGACGGAGAAGGCACCGGAAGTGGCGTAGATACCCGCGGGTGGCTCGGGTATCTATGCCTGAAAGTGGGAGCAAACTACCTGTATTAGACAGGTATCTGCTCTCTCCCCCTCCCCCCTGAAAGGTGCCAAATGTGACACTGGAGGGGGGGAGGTACCGAAAAAGTGAAAGTTCCATTTTTGGGTGGAACTCCGCTTTAAGCCAGGCTGTGTGCATCCATAGACACACCAATCACGATTTGGCCCAGCCCCCCTCTCCCTCCTTATAGGATTTGACTGACAGCAGCAGGAGCCGATTGTTTCCGCTGCTCTCAGTGTAGCCTATGAGAAGAGGAAGAGGGAGCAGAGCTGGATCAGAGGAGGAGTCTGCTAAGTAAAAGTTAGACTTTAGCACTCTTATAATTTCCAAGTTTTTCCCCCTTCTAGTGATGTACTGGGGTAATGTCACAACCCAAAAGGTCACAATGACATTCTATTATTGGAGACACAGAGCCAGCTCCAAGATGTACATGGACAGCATATAACATAAAGAACGAAGCACGCTCCCAGTATGCTCTACATTTCTTTACATTTACCAAGAAAAAAATATAACTGAAAAGGCGATTTTATATAAAGTGCAGCCCTGCAGATACTGGAGGATAAAGAGCAATAGTGGACACTCAACACCAACTTTGAGGATGACAAACGGATCCTTATAGATCTCACTGCACCTATTAGAACACTGATATCCTTCAGAGGTTGGTTCCATGAGCAATCCAGATGTACCACCGACACCACTAATCCCTTCAACTATCTGTAAGGGGGACATTCTTCCCGAGACCCAATTTCTACTGTCCACCAATGTAAGGAGGAGATTTCACCTCATTGATCACCATTAGAATTTGTTAGGAACAATTCTTCCTAAGTGACATCACTGTAAGGAGAATTTTCCTTCTCCCCCTCCCCACCAATCTAAGGGGGTCCTTCTCCCCCTGACCACCAATGTAACGGGGTTCTTCTCCACCGACCACCAAAGGGGGTTCACCTCAATTTACCGACAGTGTAATGGGGCCCTTCTCCCCCTGACCGCCAGTGTAATGGGGCCCTTCTCCCCCTGACCGCCAGTGTAATGGGGCCCTTCTCCCCCTGACCGCCAGTGTAATGGGGCCCTTCTCCCCCTGACCGCCAATGTAATGGGACCCTTCTCCCCCTGACCGCCAATGTAATGGGGCCCTTCTCCCCCTGACCGCCAGTGTAATGGGACCCTTCTCCCCCTGACCGCCAGTGTAATGGGGCCCTTCTCCCCCTGACCGCCAATGTAATGGGGCCCTTCTCCCCCTGACCGCCAGTGTAATGGGGCCCTTCTCCCCCTGACCGCCAGTGTAATGGGGCCCTTCTCCCCCTGACCGCCAGTGTAATGGGGCCCTTCTCCCCCTGACCGCCAGTGTAATGGGGCCCTTCTCCCCCTGACCGCCAGTGTAATGGGGCCCTTCTCCCCCTGACCGCCTGTGTAATGGGGCCCTTCTTCCCCTGACCGCCAGTGTAATGGGGCCCTTCTCCCCCTGACCGCCAGTGTAATGGGGCCCTTCTCCCCCTGACCGCCAGTGTAATGGGACCCTTCTCCCCCTGACCGCCAGTGTAATGGGACCCTTCTCCCCCTGACCGCCAGTGTAATGGGACCCTTCTCCCCCTGACCGCCAATGTAATGGGGCCCTTCTCCCCCTGACCGCCAATGTAATGGGACCCTTCTCCCCCTGACCGCCAATGTAATGGGGCCCTTCTCCCCCTGA